>JACXGM010000152.1:0-83558 GCA_016801145.1 Umbra pygmaea
TGAACATGGTTTGTTTTGGATGAATATTTATAGTAATTAATGATGATGACGATAGTTATGAACATGGATTGCTTTTGTTTTGGATGAATATTTATAGAAATTAATGATGATGACGATAGTTATGAATATGGATTGCTTTTGTTTTGGATGAATATTTATAGAAATTAATGATGATGATGATGATAGTTATGAACATGTTGTGCTTTTGCTTTGGAAATCTGTTTCAGGTGATTGTTTTAATTTCTAGATTGTTTCATTTTTTATCAAAATGTATTGATGGAGACTTGATGTGCTGAGTCTTTTGATATGCTGAGTTTATTTTCATTTTTATTTTCGTGGAGGGGGTAGGAAATATAAGATATTCTTCGTCCTGCCTCCTTTTCATCATGGTTTTATAGAATATATATATGAGGATGATGAAGTGGATTAATGTAAAAAAATATCCATGAATGAAATAAACAATCAATCAATCAATCAATCAATCAATCAATCAATCAATCAATCAATTAACTAGCCTATATTACAAAATTGTTTAGCATTTTCTATTTGTGTATTTAATTTTTATACATTTCGGGTAGGGAACTTGTGAAACATGGTTGAAATAGTATCTAGTTGGCTTTTAAAACAAATAGTACAGTAACAGTGAAAAGAAATAATAAATAAATCTACCCATTTTGGCTGTTTGTACACGCAAGGGGGCCAACCCTCCCCGGCAACGAATCTGACGTACTGCCAAGAACCAGGACACAGCTCTTGCTTTGAGCGTACTGAGATTGGATGGCCCTGAGCAGACCCCTCCACCCCATACTCCCGCAGCACATCCCACATTATCTCCCGGGGTACCCGGTCATACGCCTTCTCCAGGTCCACAAAACACCTGTAGACTGGATGGGCATAGTCCCAGGCCCCCTCGAAGATCCTTGCAAGAGTAAAGATCTAGTCCGTTGTTCCACGACCAGAACAAATTCTTCGCATTGTTCCTCTTCGACTATCGGCCGAACCCTCCTTTACAGCACCTTAGAGTACACTACCAGGGAGGCTGAGAAGTGTGATACCCTTATAATTGGCACACTCTCTGGTGTTTTTTGAACAGGGGAACCACCACCCCGGTCTGCCACTGCTTTGGCAGTGTTCCAGACTCCCACGCAATGTTGAAGAGACGTGTCAACCAAGACAGGCCCTCACCACCCAAAACTTTCAGCATTTCCGAATGGATCTCACCAGTCCCCGGGTCTTTGAAACTGTGGAGTTGTTTGACTACCTCAGTGACCTCCGCCAGGGAAATTGACAATGACCATCAGCCTCCAGCTCAGCCTCTATAATAGAAGGAGTGCCTCTAAATGCTTCTTCCACTGCCCGATTACCTCCCCAGTTGAGGTCAACAGTGTCCCATCCTTTCTGTACACAGTTTAAATTGTTCCCTGTTTTCCCCTTCTGAGGTGCCGAAAGGTTTTCCAGAAGCACCTTGGTACCGACCGAAAGTCCTCCATAGCCTCTCTGAACTTCTCACACACCCGCTGCTTTGCCTCTGGCACGGCGGAAGCTGCAGCCCTTCAGGCCCATCGTTACCCTGCAACAGCCTCCGGGGTCCCCTGGGATAACAAATCTATCTCTTTGGAATTAAATATACCTAATATTTTAGCCATGCATTTCCCTTCTGATTGAAAACTTTTAGCTATACCGCTTTAAGGTAACCATGTAAGGGGAGTAATTTATTTCAGGTGAATATATTTGTCACTTGCTATATTGAATCTGACTTTTCAAGCAGGTGCTATTCAAATTCTTTAACAACATTCATGCATGTACATTAAAAAAAATCAGAAATTGAGGAACAGGAGAAAAGTCTCACTTTAAAGAAATGTTCTCTCGCGCAGTGCTTCAAAACCTTTCTCTCTCTGACACTTGCGGATTAAATCTCTGCCACTGTCGCGCGCATTTGAATGAAACGCATCTGTTTTCTTCAACAATTAAACAACAGAAAATTTTTGAATATAGCTTTCGGGAATCCCACGGGATGGGAAACAAAATCACTATTAATCACGGGTTTGGGATGGGACAGGAAAAATTGTCACCGGGAGTTGTCGGGACCGGGAATCATAATAACATTATGATTGACTTTATACACAAATATACTGTTTATATAAATAAACTATTCATTTTAATTTTGAACTTAATTCTATTCGCTGTCTCTTTATGCTCTCATATTTGCTTTGGTCTGGCTGGTTAAGTGAATTGACGTGCTCCACACACCAGTAACAGTTGGTGGCTGTAATGCACAAAATTCTTATGTCAATGCCATCCACCAATAATATAAAAGAAGGCTTCCCCCATACACTTTGTTCTTATGTCAATGCCAACCACCAATAATATAAAAGAAGGCTTCCCTCATACACTTTGTTCTTATGTCAATGCCAACCACCAATAATATAAAAGAAGGCTTCCCTCATACACTTTGTTCTTATGTCAATGCCATCCACCAATATATAAAAGAAGGCTTCCCTCATACACTTTGTTCTTATGTCAATGCCATCCACCAATAATATAAAAGAAGGCTTCCCTCATACACTTTGTTCTTATGTCAATGCCATCCACCAATAATATAAAAGAAGGTTTCCCTCATACACTTTGTTCTTATGTCAATGCCATCCACCAATAATATAAAAGAAGGCTTCCCTCATACACTTTGTTCTTATGTCAATGCCATCCACCAATATATAAAAGAAGGCTTCCCCCATACACTTTGTTCTTATGTCAATGCCATCCACCAATATATAAAAGAAGGCTTCCCTCATACACTTTGTTCATATGTCAATGCCATCCACCAATATATAAAAGAAGGCTTCCCCCATACACTTTGTTCTTATGTCAATGCCATCCACCAATATTATAAAAGAAGGCTTCCCCCATACACTTTGTTCTTATGTCAATGCCATCCACCAATAATATAAAAGAAGGCTTCCCCCATACACTTTGTTCTTATGTCAATGCCAACCACCAATAATATAAAAGAAGGCTTCCCCCATACACTTTGTTGCTGCAAAAAATATCATAAATTCAGGACAGGCGCACCAGAAAATTTGATTAGGCTATATAATTTGTGTGTGTGTCTGCGCGTGTGTGTGTGCGTGCCTGTGTGTGTCTTTGCATGGATGATTTACAGGAAATTTTATGTGTGTACATTGTTTAAACTGGCTTTAAGTTCAATAAATAACATTAACTAAATTTAGGATTTTTATTCAACTAAGGTGGGTATGCTTAGCCTCGCTCCGCCCTCCGACATACTTCATTTTCCTTCAGTACTCCGTTTGGGTTTGCGGAATATTCCCTGGTTTTCTCCAACCAATTTTTTGGCGGTCCAATTAGCGAACAGAGGGAGTGGCTGAGAACGATGAGGTTGATGTCCTGCGCTAGTTTGAGTTGTAGTACGTCACAACCATACATTAGCGATTGGTTACGGCAGATCCAGATCCAATAGTTTTAAACCTCAACAGAGTACCCGCCTTCAAGGAAGTTAACGCTTGTCAATGGAGAGTGGCCAGACTCTATGTACAAATGAAATATACGTACGAGAGTCTGGTAGAACCAGGCTAGGGTATGCTGTGATCTGTACTGTATTTTTTACTGTAACTGACAGATTCCGGTCAAATGGAGTGGGAGGGAATGGAAGTAATCCTTCTGGGATTGGGACGGGACGGGATTTTCCTCCAGTTTTTTTGTGCGATTGGGATGGGACAGGATTTATTTTGTGGGAGTGGGACGGGAGGGGTTTGAAAATCCACTCCCGTGTCACCCTCTAGTCTGAATGGCATCCACTATGTATTAGCACTATGATGGAATTACAGTCTGACATACAATAGGTCATATAGTTATAAGCAGTCTAATATATAACAGATCATATAAGCTACAAGTCCTAAGCTATAAGCTACAACTAATTCTGATGTTATAATATAAGAACAGTACCTTGATGGGCCCCCTCTTCCTCACTCGCTTGGCCTTGCTTCGTCTCAATCAACTGTTGTCATAGTGACCAACTACTCCCCTTCTAAAGGAAAATCCCCTTAAGATAACTATACCATAACAACCTTTCTGCACTCATGGTTTGACCCTGAACCTTCACCCTGTCTGCCTTCAGACAGCAGAACAGGCCTCAAACTATAGGTGTATAACACTCTCATCTAGTTATACCATTCTAAACTGTTTAAACTGTATTTAAACATGATTATATAGAATAATCTATATTCTCAACAATTTCATAGCAAAAAAAGAGTACAAGACACCAATTGCAGGTTAATTTATTATCAATCACTCAATTTGTTAAATTACTATATTTCCCTCGTCCATTCCGACAAATGTGGTCTATATTCTACTTGTTTTTTTTTACTTCTCCCGGACAAGCATTATATCAATCCCTGAGCAAAAAAATAATATATTTCCTGACACGTGGATGAAGGCTGTTTCACAAGATCTGTTTGTAGAAACATAATGTAACATAATGATTAAGAACAGAAACTCTCGGTGAAGCTGAGCCTTCGCGGTTACAAAAAGGTGATGTTTTAAATCGTGGTTAATAGTGAAATCGGTTAATCGCTGCATCCCTACTGGGCTGTGAGCACAGGTCCCACTAGAGGACGCCAGGCCCTCATGTCACCCTCATTTTGTAGCGCTATGCCAATGCTGCTCTTGTTCCTCATCACACAAACAAGCAGTATTTCAGAGTATGCATCTGTGTCTGGCATCTGAGCAAATTCAACTAGAACAGTGTTTGTATCACCCTAAAGATACAATGTTTTGAAGAGTAGTTGTTTTTTTGTTGAGCCCGAAATACCGGTACTGCAAAAAGTGATGGCTGTCAAGATCGGATACGAAGAGACTGTCAGCAATTACCAATTTATATCCGTCTTTTTGGTTTTAACATCGTAATATTATCTTTTACAAATGCATGTTAGGTAGGGCTCGTTAATAAGCATTTCAATATTGGCACTCATCGTAAAGGACACACCTGTTTTGTTTGACCATGATCAAATCATATAACAAATGTGAATAATGACACATCAGTAATGAGAAGTCACTCCCATTCCCATTTCAGCTGTGTCCTATTATGCATGATTATTGTGAGATTGACTCATCTCATATTGGCAAGATTAAACCTTTTGAGTCAAGTTTCAAATAATAATAATAGGCAGGTCTTAAGTAAAGTGTGAATTTCCTCAGATTTCTGTACACTGCCATTACATTTGAGAACATTGCCTCACCTTATTTAGCTAGCTGTCTCGCGTAGCAATTGGTTGACTCCTCTTTATGGTAAATGGACTGCATTTACAGTGCCTTGCAAAAGTATCCTTGGCTTTTCACCTACTTTGTGACATTACAGCCTTCAGTTCAATGTTGTTCTAACCGGGCTGATGTGATGGATCAGAACACAATAGTCTAAATTGGTGAAGTGAAATAAGACAAATACATACAAAACTATTTTTTAGGAAAAAACCCTGAAAATTGGCATGTGCGTATGTATTCACTTTCTTTGTTATGAGGCCCATGGAAAGCTCTGGTGCTACCAATTACCTTTAGAAGTCAAACAATTAATGAAATGATGTCCACCTGTGTGCAATCTAAGTGTCACATGATCTGTGATTTCATACACACACCTTTATGAAAGGCCCCAGATGCTGCAACACCCAAGCCCTAGGAACTCTCCAAACAAGTTAGGGACAATGTTGTTGAGAAGTACAAGTCAGGGTTAGGTTATAAAAATATCCAAATCTCTGATCCCTAGGAACACCATCAAATCTATCATAACCAAATGGAAAGAACATGGCACTAATCACAGAGGCAGCATGGAGACCTAGGGTGACCCTGGAGGAACTGCAGATTTCCACAGCAGAGACTTGAGTGTCTGTACATAGGACGACAATAAGCCCTACGCTCCATAGAGTTGGCCTTTATGGCAGAGTGGCCAGAAGAAAGCCATTACTCTCAGCAAAAAAACAAAATGGCACATTTCGAGATTTCAAAAAATATGTGGAAGACTCCCAAAATGTATGGAGGAAGGTGCTCTGGTCTAATGAGACTAAAATAAAACTTCACAGCAATCAAAGAAAATACTATGTCTGGTGCAAACCCAACACATGACATCACCCGAAGAACACCATGGATGTTTCTCAGCAGCCAGTACTGGGAAACTGGTCAGAGTTGAGGGAAAGATGGATGGTGCTAAATACAGGGAGATTATTGACCAAAACCTGTACCACTCTGTGGCAAATCCTCAGACAATCCATATTTATTCTAGGATGTGAGGCAACAAAACATGTAAAATGCCAAGGGGGTGAATAATTTGCAAGGCACTGTATATATCGCTTTTCTAACCAATGGCCACTCAAAGAGCATTTCAGTGCCTCACATTCACCCATTCATACACCGGTTGTGTCAGCCATGCAAGGTGCCAGCAAGCTCGACGGGAGCAGCTGGGTTTAGGTGTCTTGCTCATGTACACCTCAACACTTGGTCAGGAGGACCTGATGATCGAACCACCAACTTTCCGCTTGCTAGACTTGACTCACTGAGCCACTGCGGCCTTCACATTTCAAGGTCATCTTATCAGTAGATCAATGCTGGCAGGTTGTACCATGCAGAGCAAATATACTTGTTCAAACCTTAGATGAACAGTGTTTATGACTCATGCTAACATCAGTAATTAGCTCATGATGTAGCTGAGCATTGGCCTGTTCATGTTAGCATAGATTATTTTCCAGTATGTTTTGTACCTTCTGTAATACGTAGACACTGTGAATGTGAATGGAATGTTCCGCAACGCACAAAACCCAGTGTTTTTTTGTTTTGCACACTGGGTTTTGTGCGTTGCGCACCATTCCATTTACTCCGGTCCCGAGCGTAATACGAGCCTGTCCTCCCCAATTAAGATCCACCGACCACGGCTGGTAGACACCTACAGACCTAGAGTATTGGTGATTTTAGACACCCATGTGTAACTATTACAGTTTTATATAGAAATACTCATCAAACCTTTCCTAAGTTCGGATAAGGCCAGCAATGCTGACCATCTTATGAGCATATATGTAAATATATGTGTGCTACATCCGTAGGTCTCGTGGAATTCAAGAGAGACCTGGAAGTTTATTTGGCTCGAGCAGACTAGAAAATGTTGCTGAAATCTATCGTAGTGTAAATCGTTCTAGCCTGCGATTGGTCTGCCTAGCGGCTCATTCTAGAACAACCTGTTGAGTTTTGCCTCTCAATGGCCATCCATTCAGAAGGTGGTGGTTGGTTTCCCATGCAAAATGTTCCTTTAAACTAAATCCAGCAACCAAATGGTTGTCCATTTTGAACTCGCAATGGACAACATTACACAGCCATGTTGAATGCACCTCGTCCCGCAAAATAGCCTCATTCCTTGGCCGTTATATGCCTATGCAGAATTATCGTCTGAGATTAATTCCCACAAGTTGGCTGTTTCATACCATTATAAATTATCCCCCACCATGTCGAACAGTTGGCAGCAGACATTGTGAGCTGAAGGCATCCTTTGGCTTTCTCCAAATGTAAACCTGTTTGGATGTAGGATATGGGAAATGACTCATACTTTTTCCATTGCAGAAAATCCATGTTCTCCTCCTTACACCCAGTAGCACCACATTATACAGTATAATAAAACATTATGTAATAACTTGACAAAATGTAATAACTTCATTACAAAAACACATTTTGTAATAAACATCTTGAACGCAATATATAATGCATTTCCCCACATTTTTTGTTGTTGAAATTATTACTTAATGCAGTGAGTATTACAAAATGTCGGAGTTTGTGTAGGTTTTTTCTTGCTCCCAAAACAGCAGCCCCATACACAATGAACTGATGTGCTGTGTGGTCTTACATCTTTCTGTCAGAAAACATGAACCTTTTCAGCAATTTGAGCTACAGTAGCTTGTCAGATTGGATCCAAAAGGAGATCTGTTTGGGCAATTGGGAATTTTATTTATTTAGACAGTGAAGACAGAGTGAGACCTTAGTCTCTTTTAAGGCTGTAGTACCCTGTATAGACAAATATACAAGTATAGTATACACAAACAAAAAAAGAAAAGAAACTGACAAAAAACGAAACTATATACTAAATCAGAAATAATCCCATATCACTTAATACTGATTATTCAGGAGACATTTAAATTGGGAGAGTGACACCAAGGAGCTTAACTTGAGTTTAGTCTGCAGGTTATTCCACAAGTATGGTGCAAAGGAACTAAAAGCAGTCTTTCCCGCTCTGTGCAGATTGCTGGTGTATTCAAAGTAATCCACATCAAAGATCTGGTGTTAACAATTGAATGTCTAATTGAAATTAGGGAGGATATATAATGAGGAAGTTTTAAAAGAAGTGCTTTATAGATAAACAAGAGGGCATGTTTTTTACGCCTCACAGAGAAAGAAGGCCAGCCCACGTGTTGATAAAGAGAACAGTGATGAGTTCTAAAGCTCTCACCAGTGATAAGTCTAAGAGCACAGTGGTAAATAGCATCCAGTCTTTTTAATGTGGTAACTGAGGCATGTATATATACAATATCACCAAAGTCCAAAACTGACATAAAAGTAGCCTGAATAATTATTTACTTATTAGTGAAAGACAGACAAGCCCTGTTTCTATAAAGTAAGCCAATATTGAATTTTAACTTTTTTACCAATTCAATGACACTTTTTAAAAGAACCTATCATCCAACCATAACCCCAAATATTTGTATTCAGAAACCTGTTTGATTTCACAACAATCCAAGCTAGTCAGTACAAAATAGTTTTCAACTGACAATTGGGACCTAGAAAAAACATGAAGTTTGTTTTCATGGCATTTAGAACAATTTTAAAAAATAGATCTTAGTAAGATCTTAAAATCAGACTCCAAGTTTTTAAAAGCTACGTCAGCAGAGAGAGCAATAGAATACAAAACAGTATCATCAGCATAAAAGTGGAACTTACAATGCTTAAAATCATCACAAATATTATTGATGTAAAGCAAAAATAAAAGTGGACCAATTATAGAACCTTGCGGGACCCCTTTAAGTAACTCTAAGGGCTCAGACTTCCATTTTTAATGAAGAATAAACTACCATTCTTTATAGCTTTATAGTTATCATGTGCATTTCAATGTTTGAAGGATATGATAGAGGCACATGCTGGCCAAGTTTGGTTGACAGACATACACCACGTTAGGGATGGGCCGATACCAATACCAGTACTTGGTATCGGGCCCGATACTGGGCATAAGTACTCATACTTGTACTTGTGAAAAATGCCCGATACTACAAGCCGATACTTCCTCCACATTGAAGAGCGTTCTGCTGCGCAACGCTTTACAGATAGATTAGCCATAGATGACCATAGTTGTAAATCTGATTCACGTAAATGTTTCAATGGAAATGTAGAGCTATTCCAGCCCTATGCATATATTTCATATTAATGACAATGACAGTCTACTTCCATTTGGAGACCCTGCTTATAAAGCTGTACAACTTTATTTATTGCTATTTAAAAAAAGAAAGAAAAGCGATTTAAATGCGATAATGCATCCCTGCAATATGAGGTTGCACACAAAATGATCGCCTAAAATGCATAATCATTCGAAAGACCGAGCCACGCGTTAGCTATTGAAAAAAAAAAAATATTTTCCTCAGCAGTTGTCCAGTAGAGTTCAAATGGCGACATACTAAATCATTTTTCTCTTTGCTATTTTCATGTAGCCTAATATTAGAATCCTCAAGGAAATGCGCACATTTAAGTACAGGAACGAACGAAGGATGCAAGTTATTAGGCTATTCGGTGCATACTCTAACTGTAGAAAACGGCATGAGGAACGCCTTCAGGAAGGAAAGACAAATGTCGTAGTTTGCAACACTTCTGGGTGAACAAAATAGTGGTGTTTCTGAGTTCTGACATAGGCTACTAACGTTATGAAATACTAACTTAAAAGAAATAATAATAGATTACGGTGATAGTACAGCTATGATTGTGTACTGATTTGTAATAAAACAACCACATACACTACCAGAATAATATATGATTAGGTCATTATCCCTGTTCGGGAGAAAGTCTCTTCAAACAGACATTCTCATCTTACACAAAACGTCTGCAATGCTTAGGGCAAATTCAAACACAATTGGCTATTGTGTTCACATTTACAAACTTGTTTCTCTCACTTTAGCTAATTAGGGAGAGATGTAAACTATTGACACCTGTAATAAATTTTAGCTACACATTCTTGACCTGCAATGTAAATGATGTTCCTTTGGAAATGTAGGAATATTTACTTTTCTATATTTGAATTGGCTGATCAACATCTAAGAAATAGCAGATTTTAGCTTGATAAATGTGACATTTGGCATAGTTCTTAAAAGTACTTGTATCGGTACTCGTATCGGCAAGTGCCCAAATTGAAATACTCTGTACTTGTACTTGTTCCATAAAAAGTGGTATCGGCCCATCCCTACACCACGTTCCAAATATGTTTTCCATAAACATTAAATATTTTGTTTTTGGAAAGAAAAAGGATCTCTCTGCTGCAGAAAAGCATAAAATTGTGCAAATCCTTGGACACAGGCCCGGATTAACACAGTGTAGTGCCCCTTGGTGACCACATTTGAAGTGCCCCCCAACCCCACCCAAATCCAACTCAAATGCTAGTGCAACATGAACATGTCATACTAGTGCTGGGCGGTATACCGGTTCACAAAGAATACCGGTGTTTATTTTGTGTTATGATATGAATTTTTTATATACTGCGAAACCGGTGTATTCAAATACATAATGTCCGGAACGCTACACTGCGCGACACTGTTTCAGTTCTGACCTTTTTCAATGTGGTGCTTCTAAACACGCATGGTGCAACTGCGAGGCGTGGTGTGGGTAAACAGCAGCGCTCAGGGGCCATTTGAACCAGCTGTACATATGTAGGTCCTAACTGTACGTCCGACCTAAAATGCCCTTTACGTCTGACTTGATATATATACCTGTTGCACCAGCCGGGCGTAAGCTCTCAATGAGCTACCCATAGTAGCTAGCAGGGACAGCCAGGACGCAATACAAATGTATTGTTTTTCTGACTCTCTGATTGCATTAGGATGCAATCAGTTTAGCTGTAATTTCTTTGGAGAAAGACCGTTTGTTCAATCGAAGATACAGGGCACATTATTTACGTTAGCAGCGAACTGCATGGATTATCAATCAAATGCCTGGAAATTGCTAGTGTTGTTTGTTAAAACGGTACTAACTACGTTAGAAACAAATCTTGATCAGTAACTTTCAGCTGTGTGATCCATCCCAATACGTAAAACATTATGTTTTCCATCACTACAGTATTGAACATTAAAGGTTCAGTGTGTAAGATTTAGTGGCATCTAGTGGTATAGTTTGCAAATTACAAACAGCCAGTCACTCACCGCCTACCCCTCGCTTTGCAAACAAAAAAAATAATCTACGGTGGCCGACGTAGGATAAAATATGTTGTCATCTGAGACAGCAGAGTACCAAGTCAAGCAATGAGGTTTCTTCATATAGAGATATTAAGAAATTATATTTACTTAATTATTCAGTAAAACCACGTTTTTGCAAATGTTACTTTTTCTTGTTCATCGTTGTGTTAGTGTTTTATTCACTGACTTTACCTAGCTTATTTCCATGCTAGTTAGTACAAGATAAAAAAGTCGCTTTGAAAACATTTTTCCTTCATTAGAGCCTTTTATCTGGGAAAAGCCACACTGATGTTTACTCGCGATTTCTGCCTGTCGCTCCCGTATTCGTCTGGCCTCATCATGCTTTCGAAATAACAATCCAACTAACGTTACATATTTTTCTAACAATGTCTGTCCAACGCGGCCGTTACTATAGGTGTAGTAAGGGACCGTGGTAAAAGTAATTTACTTTGAAGAGGAGGTCTTCTCTGTAAGCATATTAATGCTTCTGTAGACCATTTTTGACCTTGTATCTCCCTTTTTTTTGTAATTTTTTTCATATTGTTTGTTATTAAAAATACAGAGCAATAAAAAATTGAATAAAAAATGACTTTTTGTTATAACTATATTGTGGCATGAGTCACATATTTATAAAAAAAATATTCACAAAACATAAAAAAATGACTTTCAAATTCTGATTGCTGTAGTATTTCACATTTAAAGGGCCCTAGTTAATACAGGTCAAATTTTGGTCAAAAGTCATACAACAGGGTGGCAGGAGTCATTTATATTGGGAAAATGGTCACTAAATGTAAACGAAATGACCTTTTCTCATTTCGATTCCTGCTGTCCTTCCCAATCACTCACTCCTACATACTACAGGTCACAATATCCTGAAAGGACAACTTATATGGAAGCAATTTTTCTGCCGTAGTTTGTTTTTTACGAACACTGCTCAAAAAAATAAAGGGAACACTAAAACAACACAATGTAACTCCAAGTCAATCACACTTCTGTGAAATCACACTGTCCACTCAGGAAACAACACTGATTGACAATCAATTCCACATGCTGTTGTGCAAATGGAACAGACAACAGGTGGAAATTATAGGCAATTAGCAAGACACCCCCAATAAAGGAGTGGTTCTGCAGGTGGTGACCACAGACCACTTCTCAGTTCCTATGCTTCCTGGCTGATGTTTTGGTCACTTTTGAATGCTGGCGGTGCTTTCACTCTAGTGGTAGCATGAGAAGGAGTCTACAACCCACACAAGTGGCTCAGGTAGTTCAGCTCATCCAGGATGGCACATCAATGTGAGCTATGGCAAGAAGGTTTGCTGTGTCTGTCAGTGTAGTGTCCAGAGCATGGAGGCTCTACCAGGAGACAGGCCAGTACCCCAGGAGATGTGGAGGAGGCCGTAAGAGGGCAACAACCCAGCAGCATGTGACAGATGTGACAGAGTCTGGAGACGCTGTGGAGAAGCTGCTGCCTGCAACATCCTCCAGCATGAACGGTTTGGCGGTGGGTCAGTAATGGTGTGGGGTGGCATTTCTTTGGGGGGCCCCACAGCCCTCCATGTGCTTGCCAGAGGTAGCCTGACTGCCAGTAGGTACTGAGATGAGATCCTCAGACCCCTTGAGAGAACATATGCTGGTGCGGTTGTCCCTGTGTTCCTCCTAATGCAAGGCAATGCTAGACCTCATGTGGCTGGAGAGTGTCAGCAGTTCCTGCAAGAGGAAGGCATTGATGCTATGGACTGGCCCGCCCGTTCCCCAGACCTGAATCTGATTGAGCACATCTGGGACATCATGTCTCGCTCCATCCACCAACCAGGGAGGTCATACAGGCACGTGGAGGCCACACACACTACTGAGCCTCATTTTGACTTGTTTTAGGGACATTACATCAAAGTTGGATCAGCCTGTAGTGTGGTTTTCTACTTTTGAGTGTGACTCCATATCCAGACCTCCATGGGTTGATGAATTTGATTTCCATTGATAATTTTTGTGTGATTTTGTTGTCAGCACATTCAACTACGTAAAGACGAAAGTATTTCATATGATTAGTTCATTCATTCAGATCTAGGATGTGTTATCTTAGTGCTCCCTTTATTTTTTTGAGCAGTGTATATTTTCCACCGATAACATTCAATGCAGGTTGGTGAATTTGAAGTGCTTACAGTTGGAGGCTGAGAGACAAGATTTATTCTTTTAGACCCTCATTCTGACTCTACCTGAGACATTCTCTGATTTGCTTTGCCATTGCATCTTCCCCTTTTTGTCAATTTCAATGTTATGTAGTCTCTCATGCCACAATATAGTTATAACAAAAAGTCATTTTCTTTTCAATTTTTTAATGCTCTGTATTTTTAATAACAAACAATATGAAAAAAATGACAAAAAATGAGAAATACAAGGTCAAAAATGGTTTACAGTAGCATTAATATGCTTACAGAGAACCTCCTCTTCATGGTAAATAACTTTTACCACGGTCCCTTACTACACCTATAGTAACAGGCGCGTTGGACAGACATTCAGTTTTTGCGCTCTTACTGCGTTGTCATTTTTGGTGATTTTGAGTTGATCAAAACTGTAACACTTCTGTCTTAATTAGCTCTACGAACTACACGTAAAAGTGGAAGAAATCGAAGAATGGCCAAGGAGCTTTTGAAGGTAACATCTGCGGAAACCGACGAATGTCAAACATCAAGCTGACTTCACCGCGCTGTCCTGACAGTTTCGGTGTCGTGGTGGCACTGCGAATCACAAGGTGAATGAAGCAGTCACTGCTTCGGACTTCATATGTTACGTGATTTTTCCTTACCATAGCAAATTTCGGAGCAGTGGTTCAAATGAAATTGTAGTTAATGGTTTGAAGCACGTTTCAAAACTTCAGTGTTAAACTGCCATCAATACTGATAACCTCATCGTAAGTAGCCACTTTTGTGACTATGGCCGACTGGCCGGTAGCGTGTAGATTCAACCGATGCAGTATAATGCTAACCAACCAATGGGCAGAAGTTGACACCTTAAGACACAGCCCCTTCTCATTTGCATAATGAGGCAGAAATGCATACAGAAATGTAAAAAGGACAGGGAGAAATAAATAGCGTTGAAGAAATAAATAGGGTAAAAAATACAAAGGCAGAATAAAACAGACAAAAATATTATAATATACACATAAATACATACATTTAAAAACTAAGTCATTAATAAATAAAGTTGAAGATTATAACAGACAATAAATAAATAAGGTAATTATTACAAAGCTGAATAAATAAAGAAGCTATTTAAAAACAATATATATATATATATATACATTAATGTCTCATTTTATAATTTAATTACTACCTACATTTATTTATTTACTGTATTTATTGTGCAATTAATCCTATGCTTATTTATTTTTTGAGCATTTATTTATTTATAAATGTATTGCTTATTTTGGCAGACTTGGTCCTCCATAGGGCAGAAGGCAAAACAACGAACCATATACTGTGTAGACAAATGCACTACATTGAGTAATCTTAATTCTAACAGATTATTAGGGTATATGTAGGCTACTAAATTTATGGGATGATAAAGTAATATGATGCACTTACTTGTCTGTACAGTAGCTTCCGTTGTAATCCACAAATGGGCAAAAAACATCTCCCCAATTGCTATTTAAAAAACATGGTAACTCCATTTGAGCTTGATTTTCTTAAACGCTATTAATAAAATGACACAAGCAAATATATGATTCTAAACTTTGACGATGTGGTGTTAAGTAAAATGCAGGAAAATTGCGTCGTGGGTACATCCTTTGTGCGATCGGGTTAGAAGTAATCAATCGGAAAACATATATTTTTTAAGTAGTCATCACATGAGCTATTGCTTCAGTCATATTGGTTGAGGCATTAGTTTCGCTGCTAGTACCTTCTGCAGGTGATGCTGATATGTCTGTCTTCATTTTGAATAAAAAACTTTATCACAGGTACTTTTTGTGGCTATGTGTCGTGTGATTTTTAAAATGTTTCTTATTTTATGTACGTTTTGCACAACCGCTTAGCTGATGGTGCCATTTTGAATTTAATATTATACATTGGTGGGTTCGACTCTGACTGGGGGAGGGGACAAATGCACTGACCTGACCCAGTCGCAAATCTTTAAGTATATATTTAATATTCTCTCTCTATATCTTTATATCTATATATCTATATCTATATCTATAAAACTTGAAAAAATATTTTAAAGTCATTATCTTAATCACTTGGTGCCCCTGTATTGGCACTCGCCCAAACTTGTCTATGGATAATCCGGCCTTGCTTGGACAAGGTATGAAAACATTCGATATTTCACGAAAACTTGAGCGTGATCATCATACTGGGAAGAGATTTGGCATAATGAGAAAGATAAAGCTATAATGAGAGGTTACTGTCAGACAAATTCATTGGATTAAGAGAGCAGCTGCTAAAATGCCATTACCAATTATCAAACAGGTATTTGAAGCTGCTGGTGCTTCTGGAGTCCCGCGAACCTCAAGGTGTAGGATAGGGATGGGCATTCGATTACATTTTCTTCACCGATCGTCGAGAGAATTAAAGATCGACTATCGATTAATCATTAATATTTTTACATTAAAATTCATCATTTATTTAACTTTTTATACATTAGAAATCCAATGAAAATACAAAAATACAGCGTTTTTCCTCGATGAGATCTTTATTACAAGAAGAACAACTTGTGGCAGTTAAACTGGACTTTTGGTTAGGCTTAACTTGAAGATATATGCGCTGCAGTGCTCTAAATGCAGTGGAACCTGCAGCTGCGAGAAAGCATTCTTAAACAGAGACCCTCGTTTGTTCCAAAATAATAAATAAAAAAAGAATCATGTTAAAAAACCTAACCAAGAACATAATAGTAGTCCCCTTAGATCTGACAGGTTTTGTCAAAATGTAACTCAAAACTATTAAGCCATGGAGTCGAGAAAGAGATATAGAGATAAGCCTACCTGACAATCAGTTAGGCTACTTAACAAATTAGGCTACTAACAAAGCCTCATAAAAATAACTAGTAACTCACATAGTCACAGACTTCTGCACCAGTCTACTGATTTTAGTTGAAAGATAAGACTGTGGTAAATAAAATGGTGAATGGACTGCATTTATATAGCACTTTTCTAACCAGTATGTTAAAGCACTGTGGAGGATGGTTGGCTAGTATTGATTTGCCTGTGAAAATATGTTCTCAACAATTCTTAAATCACAAGATGGCAATTAAGTTGTCAAAGATTGTGTAATATATTTTTTTAAATGTATTTTATCCTTTTATTGAAGAGATTTGATACGAAGACATTCTGTAGTCCTCATGTGTTAGCGGAGTTAGCCAAACTGGATAGATTCATAACCAGTTTTAACCAGTATTTTACATTTATTAGACTTACACACTTCCAAAAGGACTATGTTGGCCCTGTGGTTAGGGAGTCAGACTTGTAGCCGGTTCAACTCCTGACTTCCAAATGCACTGTGTCCTAGAGCAAGGCACTTAACCCTAAGCTTCTCTAGTGGGAAGTCTCTTTGGATAAGGTTATTCCTGTTACAGGACAATTACAATCATTGATGCATTTTGTTCTTGTGTTATGATTTACCTCAAACAAGTTTTTGGGCTAGAATCAAGTCACAAACATTCAGGTTAGCCAGAAAGCTTGTCTTTACGGAGCACGACCCACATTTGTTCACTGCTGCTTTAAACAAAATCATACGTATGTGCAGTTCTCTGAGTTACCCTCGGGTGGCAGTCTCACTTCACATATTTCTGCTAAGGAGCCTGACCAGCTCCTGTTAGGTACCCCTGTGTTTCACTTCCATGATTTAGTCCATGTCAAGGTGCTGTGCATCTTTATGATTTAAGGCCATTTTTGTTTTTACAGCTGGTTGCATGTATTCAATTATCATTAGCTATTCTCATGGAGAATCAGGTTGCAGCAGATTCCATGAATGCCTAGGAGACCTGTTAATGAACTCCAGAGCGAGTGAGAAGGAAGTGTTCTAAAGCTGTTGATTGATTGATTCATGAGAAAACACAGTCTTGCCAAGAAGATTAATGTTGACCTTTACTTTGCACTTACATTTGACAGGTGATCGGTGTCAGGGATCACTGACCTCAGTACATCCACAATAAAAATATTTGACTGAACCTATTTTACTGTTGTATCTTCTGACAGGTGACTGGTGTCGTAGGAAGAGCAGAGCTCCTCTCGTCCATCTTTCTCCTGGCTGCATTCCTAGCCTACACCAGATCTAAAGGAGCCGACCACTCCATCGGTGAGTGTACTGTTGCCGCAATTACCTCTCCTCAACCAGCAATGTTGCCCGGTTTGACCGGCATATACAGACACACAAAACACACAAACACAGGTGATTCAAAGGAAACAAAACAATACAAGATCCTACTTGCTGGTCGGTTGGTGATTCTGTACCCCGCCCCCAGAGTTTAGTTCTGCACGCAAACAGGAACCAACCCACTGTCAGTCTCTGCCCCCAGACTGCGTTGATACCCTAAAATAGCCGGTGTTGGGTTAATATTTACTGTCAATTCTAGCTTTGGGCCACGCACCTTATTGTGCTGTAACATCATTCTGACTTGCGGGTTAGACCCTTCAATTTAACTGGATTTATGTGTCATGTGGGCGGACGTGTTGAGAGATGGACCAAGATAAAGATACTGGTGAGAAAGATGGCAGTTGACAGTGGAGTTTAATAAGTGAACCATGATATTCTACAGGAGCATTCCGCTATCATGAGAGATTATGTCTGTCTGCACTGGGATGTAACAAGATCCCAGGTTTTGTAAGTGAAATGTGGTCTAAACTAGTTTATATCCTTCCTTATAAAAACGATATAGTTAAAAGGTAAATAAAAATCTAGTGAATGATTATAGGGTATGACCTCAATGCTTACTGATGTCAGAAAGAAAGGCATGAGAAAGTCGCTGACTAGAGGAATCCAGTGTTTTCTTTGCTTCCTCAAATTCCAAGGTGGACACCTTGTTTCCTTATCTTACTTAGGCAGAATTACGGTGGGAGATTAATTTTACAAGGAGCATTTCTAAGAGGCTATTTAGATTGTGAAAGTTGTCAAAGTAGCGTTTGTGTAATTTGAATAATAATTTCCATACTTGTCCTATTTACATTGGCAATTGTGTGTTTGTGGGTGTGTCATGGAATGTCCTTTGAGGCGTCTCGAGTTGGATGCATGAGCAATTTGCATAGAAACCAGACCAGCCTATCGACCTACATGTGAAGAATTTCCCCGCCATACACATTTATTGAGACGTTCCTGAACAATTGCATTTACATTATGGGGCAACAGTGGGTCAAGTAGGTTGTCTAGCAACTGGAAGGTAGGTTGTTCGATCCCCAGGTCCTCCTCAAGCCCGGATTAAGAATTCAGAGTCCGCTGGGCACAATGTCTTGTAGGGCCCCCCACCCCACCCACACAATCAAGTTTTTGAATTTTTTGTTACTATTTACTGCTAACACCCATAGATTGTATAATTACTGGATGGAGCCATGTGTGACGTCCCCCATTGGTTTAAGATCTGATTTGGGTCATCGAAATTGCCGTTACGAGCACAGACATCTTGGTTGTGGATGTGACGATTTTAGACTAATCTAGCTAGCTAACAGATATTAATTGGGATGCTAACGAAAAACAATATTAAAACATAATGTAAAACAAAATGTAACATTACATACCGGAAAAAGGTGAAATGTTAACTGCTTTGAGTGTATTGTCGTACAACCGAACGCCTTAGCCACGCCCTAAACGCCCCTTTGCTTTATCGCCGATTTTAAAATCAACAAGACCATAATTAAAAAAATGAACATCATGATAGAACTGCAGAAGGCTTCAATCTAGTGTTTGTAACCATATACTCATTATGAAAATGTTTACTGAGGTAATAAATCAAGTATATTGTGTCTCTCATTCGCGTAGACTATTACAGAAACCAAGCTCTTTTGCAACCAGACATATCCCCCCAGCTGGTATTCAGATAGAATGCAGGTTTAAGGCACTTCCTCATTTGCGTCAATTTGCCAAACCGGATGCTCACCCTGTGGTAAAACCTCTAGTGAGCAACTAGCTGGCATATGCAAGCACATAGTGCCTTACCTTCTTCACCAATCCAGTTCTATGAATCAAATTCTTCCACAATTCATACACAAACACACACACACCCATTAATGTTTCCTTCCTGTCTGTCTGTCTCTCTTCTGTCCTGTCCTATCCTCCTAGACTCTCCAGGGGTTGCCGCTCTCTCTCTCCCCCTCCTCTTTCTGTGAGGAAAAGGCTGCAAACAGTATAGGTCAACTTGTCAAAAACCTGGAAAAATCTTAACTCAAGTTTCTTTCCCAAATGTTTTTTCTTCTTTCTAATCTTTCTACTTTATACTAAAAGATTCTGTACTTATGTATTTAGCACTTTATTGTTCAAGGTCACTAGGCACTTTGTTTGATGATTGAATGGTAGTAGACACATTACAAGATGCTATAAGTATTCTGGTATCATATTGGTTGCTTACAAATTACAATTGCTGGTGTATGAGCTGTCCAAATATTGACAAATGTACTACATTATCGCTTTGGATAAAAGTGTCTGTCAAATGCCCTAAATGTAAATATCAAATTTAAAAGAAAGCAGCTTGTTTTTTGTTTTTTTTTATAATACTTATTTCATTTAACTTTAACTTTGACAGCCACATCCCGCTTGAGCACCTCCCGCCAATACTGTTTCTCTCCATCTAGCTGCTGCACTAGTTTAGCATTCACAGACCCGCTCCCAGTGACAGATGAGCGCCGAAGCAATGCTAACATACAATTACAATGCTCTGTTCTTTTCTCATTCTCACACACACGTTCAGGGTGTTTCCAGTCAGAAAAACACTAACAAATTTATTTTTCTTGGTAGAAAAAAGCATACAGGCAAAGCAAAAAATGTTACCTGTAGATGGTGAATAGGCGATCCAGTTTCTGGAAACGTTTTCCCTATTTGGCAGTTGACAGCACAGCTGATCATATGTAAGGGAGCGCACCGTACCACCCAAAACCCCATCACGAGTTGAGGCTATATATTTGCTCTTTCTATTATAAAAGGCAGCAGGTCCACGATCGATAAGAACAGCACGTGCATCCTCGTCGATTGCCCCCCACAATGTCGGGTCAGACATCTGATTAAACCACTGCTGCTGCTGCTGCTGCAACCAGTACAGCTAGCAGGTTGTGCTACACTGCTAACACTAGCCTCCTCGGGTCCCTGGTTAGCCTGCTCGTCATGATTTACCACACATTCCTCACCCCGATTCTCCGACTGGGCCTGGCTACTTTTGAAGAATGTTTTGATAGATGGAATCTGTCTTAATAAAGACACCTCCCTCTCCTTTACTCTTTTTCGTTTGCGTTTAGTACAACCGCTTCTCACTCATTTTCTTGACTTACAACGACAGCGCTGGGTTATTTGAAGGCTGCGCAGGGGCGGGTTGTTACGTCAGTGCTTTCCACACCTGCATTTTACCATTTATATAATTTCATTTAAATGAATACAAATATCAGCATGCCTTTTCTCTGGTTATACATGGTGTCATTATCTGAAATGTAAAAAGAAATCCTTTGCTTGGGCCCCAAGTGCGCATGGGCCTCTGGGCTCGTGCCCATAATGCCCATTGGGTAATCTGGGCATGGTCCTCCTGACCAAGGTTGAATCCCAATATGCATACTACATACTAAAAGTATGTACTACGCAGGTGGTGGTAAAGTATGTACTATTAAGTATATAGTAAGCGAGTATGCTATCATGGGGGATATACTAACGTGTCATAACTTGCATCTAAAATTAGACCACTTCCACAAGCGATGAAGCCTGCGAAGCTTGAACATTAAACATTTGGCACAACCTGTTCGCATTTAATTTAAAATGTATTTAATATTAGTAAAATAACCAAAAACTCATGTAATGACACGTTTATTATTACCTAACTTTTAGATACTTACATTCAAACATAGCCAAAGAAGAATTTTGGATTCGGGAAACCCCTCCTATTTTGTGTCGCAAAGGATTGTGGGCTATATCAGCCCAAAAAGCATGCAGGGTTGCATACTTCGAATATCCCCCGGAAATAGTAGACCATCCGGGGACTGCTGACATACTCGATTTGCGTATTATGGTTTGGGACATACTAGTCGTAGTCTGGCATACTATTTAGTATGCATAATTTGCGTATTGAGACGCAGCCCAAGTGTTGAGGAGTACGTGAGCAAAGCATCTAACTCCAGCTGCTCCCGACGAGCTGGCTAGCGCCTTGCATGGCTGACACTGCCGTCGGTGTATGAATGAGTGAATGAATGGGTGAATGTGTAGCGCTTTGGTGGCCATTGTTGGTTAGAAAAAGCGCTATATAAATGCAGTCCATTTACCATTAGCAAAGTAATTAGCAATTGTATCTCACCTTGTGCTTTTCCCTAGATATCTAAAATATGTGGCTGAAAGCTCTCATAATGTAAAATGGGCAATAAGTAAAAAATAAACATTAAAAAGTTTTAATTTTTCTTGGTGCACTGGAGCATTACAATTTCAGGTCTCATAATGAAGTAATTAAATATTTGGTTAAAGTCGTTTCACATTCGAGCCCCTGGGTCCAACACTAATGATGACCTGCTGGCCTGGTGCCAGTAAAAACACATCAGCTAATGGACCTGATCAGTCACATGCTTGACTGGGCTAGTACCTTCTAAACGCATATTTGCAATTCAGTTCACCATTCTTGCACTTTTGCAGTCTACCATGAAAGACTAAGGCCTTATCACGATTATTTGAAGAGATAGAAATGAGAAAAACATGACAATTATTTGGATTGTATTTTGTATCTTTCGTGAGATTACCTCAACTCTGCAGCTTGTCAATTGTTGACACAAACATAGTGAAGTGTGATGGCAAGACGAAAGCGGTCAGAAGTGTGGCTACACTTTTCTAAAATTGATACAGACAACACTCGTTGTAATATTTGCAACGTGATATGCAAAGCTAGCATGGTCAAACACAGATATTCCGTAAAGCAGAAGTGTGTAAGGCATTGGACAACTTGAAAGCAAAGTTGCCCTCAGCAGCCGCCTGCAACTACTGTTAGTGCTGGTATCAATGGTAGCTCTGAAGACGTTGAGCCCTCTAGGGACAAAACGTCCGGGGAGGAATTATTAACATCAATTATTTGTCATGTTCAGGTAATTTAATACCTAGTTGGATAAATTGTTGTGTGTGCTTTTTCATTACTTTATCATTATAGCATCAGTAGCATATAGCATTTTACTAGCGTATTATTCACACAGCTTAGGACATGTTGACAACTCATGTTATTTAACGTTCATCATAATAACAGTATTCAGCTGTGTATCAGCTAAGCTAACTAGCCAAATCTAAGCATAAATGTAATCAAATCATGCAGTAAGCTTAACTTTTTTTAATATAAATTTATTTATGAAGACAGGAAAAATAAGAGATACTGTGTCTAATATATCAATACATTTTTACAATTTTACCCCCCCCAACATAATCCCCGACCCCCATACCACCCTCACCTGCTACCCATCCTGACCCACCCACCTCACCGACCCCACACAAAACACCTAGACAGACCAACACTACACTAACATAAATATAAATACATACAATAACAGGAAGAAATTACACTTGGTGTACTAGGAGCTTCATATGATCTGACTCGGATCAGAAGGGAGCCTCTGCAAGCTATTAAAATAGGAAATAACAGTCTGCCATTTTTCTAAGAATTTTGATATTGATCCCCCATGGAATACTTAATTTCCTCAAGTTTTAAAAAGGACATGACATCATATGAGAGGCTAATGGTGGCTGAGAGGACTTCCACTGCAACAAAATCCTGTGTCTGGCTAATAGTGCAGTAAAAGCAATGATATGAGCATTTTTATAATTCAGCAAGAGGGAGCCTCTGGGACTCCAAACACTGCCATCAGGGGCATGTCGTTAAATTGATTTAAAGTGCTTCTGAAAGGGTATAGAATGCAAAGGTCCAGTAATAGCTAAATTTTGAGCAGGTAAAAAACCTATGGTAGAGGTTGCATGGGGAGGAATGACATCTGTCACACACATCCATCACTGTAAAATACATTTTGGACAGTCTGGACTTAGAGTAATAAACTCTGTTGGTCACCTTGAACTTGAGTCGAAGTCGGGCACAAGATGAAGTCGAACTTGTTCTATGGATTACTCCATCCCAGGAATATTTCGAAAATTCAACCCATTTCTTGCTCCCAAGCAGTTTTAGGTATATTAGTGGAGTGCTAATCACAGGACATAATCCAAGAAAAAATTTGTGAAATTACTGATTTCTGTTGAGGTAAAAAATTCAATATCTCATTCCAGGGCTGAATGGGGGGTCATCTGCAGATATCAGAAGAAATTAGATGGGGGGCAAAGCGTGTTTGACCGCCAGGTTAGGAAAATTCGAAAACTCCATTCACATAAAGGTCCTTGAAAGTTTAAATGCCATTTTCTTCACAGAGAGTAAAAGCACTGTTGACGACATATGGTTAAATAAGTGGTTATTATTAATAGGGCCCAAAATGGATGTAGTGGAGATCTTAAAGTGGCGGCGAAACTGGTACCAAATGTTGAGTGTGGACAGTACTACAGGGTTGTCTGAGTAACGTGAGAGAGATGTAGGAAGAGCGGAGCATAATAAAGCAGGAAGAGAGGAGGAGAAGCAGGAGAGACCTTCTAGCAGGCACCATGATGTGTCTGGGGAGTTCAGACAAAATAGCAGTTTCTGGAGGTTGCCGGCCCAATAGTAATATAGAAAATTAGGAAGTGCGAGCCCACCACTGAATTTACATCGCTGAAGTAAAAACCTGCTAATTATTGATGTTTTTCCAGCCCAAATGAAAGAGGAGACCGCCTGGTTAATTGCTGTAAAAAAAGCAGCCTGATCTCACCCCAAGGCGTACATATAACACGATTTTGGTTTTATCGTGCTTTAGAGACGCCAGATTAACTTTTTGCGTGGTATGGATATGCCAAAGTGGCGTGTAATATGTACGCCAAACCTTTTCGTGTTATAAATACACCAACATCATATCTAAACGTTCACCTAACCTTTACACTAACCTTAACCACACTGGAGTGTTGCCTAACCTTAACCACTCTGTGTAAGGTGTTGCCTAACCTTAACCGTTACCAATATATAATTATGGCGTCTCTATGGCACGCGAAAATTCAATTTGGCGTATGAATAACACGAAAATGTCAAGTGTAATGTCGTGTTATCAATACGCAAAGGGGTGCGATTAGGTTGAAAAAAAGACATAGGTAAGAACAAAGGGATAAATTGGAAAAGATACATGAGTTTGGGCAAGCTATTCATTTTACCAGCATTTATATTCCCTATGAGAGAGAGAGAGAGGTAAGTTGACCCACCTCTTAAAATCTGCCTTCATCTGAACGAGAAGGGGGGAGAAGTTAGCTGAAAGGAGAGCCGGCTATGAACAAGTGACATTCCCTCCTAGGTATTTGAAACCCAACTGATTAATGGGCACAGATGGCTCAGTGGGTAGGGAGTCAGACTTGTAGTCAGAAGGTTGCCAGTTCGATTCCCGACTGAGCCAAATGCCGTTGTGTCCTTGGGCAAGACACTTTACCCTAATTGCTCCCAGGTCGTTGCTGTAAATAAGAAATTGTTCTTAGTCAACTTACCTGGTTAAATAAAGTTAAAAGGGCAGATCTGTCTACTGAAGCAGCAGTGCGACTGGATTGATTGGGAAACACTTGCTTGTTTGAAGATTTAGCTTATAACTGAAATTCTCCAGAATTAAAATTATAGTTGATAAAGACGTTGTTGGATTGTGTACATATCCGCATATAAAGACAACTTGTGTTCAATTCCCTCCCGTAAGACACCCTGGAAGGAGGGTGAGGCCCGTAAGGCCACCGAAAGGGGCTCAATAACGATGGCGAAGAGTAGGGGAGAGAGGGCATCCCTGTCTTGTCCCGCATTCTATTGTGAAGTAGTCAGAGTAATTATCATTGGTACAGACACTGGCCTGTGGGGATGAATACAGCAGCCTAATCCAAGCAATAAATGTATTTATTAACTTATAAACATATGTACACTCACCTAAATGATTATTAGGAACACCCATTCAATTTCTCCTTAATGCAATGATCTACTCAAACAATCACATGGCAGTTGCTTCAATGTATTTAGGGGTGTGGTCCTGGTCAAGACAATCTCCTGAACTCCATACTGAATGTCAGAATGGGAAAGAAAGGTGATTTAAGCAATTTTGAGCATGGCATGGTTGTTGGTGCCAGACGGGCTGGTTTGAGTATCTCCTCAGTTACTGGTATTTTCAAGCACAACCATTTCTAGGGTTTACAAAGAATGGTGTGAAAAGGTAAAAACATCCAGTAAGCAGCATTCCTGTGGGCGAAAATGCCTTGTTGATGCTAGAGGTCAGAGGAGAATGGGCCGACTGCTTCAAGCTGATAGAAGGGCAACTTTGACTGAAATAACCACTCGTTACAACCGAGGTATGCAGCAAAGCATTTGTGAAGCCACAACACGTACAACCTTGATGCAGATGGGCTACAACATCAGAAGACCCCACCGGGTACCACTCCTCTCCACTACAAATAGGAAAAACAGGCAACAATTTGCAAGAGCTCACCAAAATTGGACAGTTGGTCTAATGAGTCTCGATTTATGTTGAGACATTCAGATGGTAGAGTCAGAATTTGGCATAAACAGAATGAGAACATGGATCCATCATGCCTTGTTACCACTGTGCAGGCTGGTGGTGATGGTGAAATGGTGTAGGGGATGTTTTCTTGGCACACTTTAGGCCCCTTAGTGCCAATTGGGCATCGTTTAAATGCCACGGCCTACCTGAGCATTGTTTCTGACCATGTCCATCCCTTTATGGCCACCATGTACCCATCCTCTGACGGCTACTTCCAGCAGGATAATGCACCATGTCACAAAGCTTGATTGGTTTCTTGAACATGACAATGAGTTCACTGTACTAAAATGGCCCCCACAGTCACCAGATCTCAACCCAATAGAGCATCTTGGGATGTGGTGAAACGGGAGCTTCGTGCCCTGGATGTGCATCCCACAAATCTCCATCAACTGCAAGATGCTATCCTATCAATATGTGCCAACATTTCTAAAGAATGCTTTTAGCACCTTGTTGAATCAATACCACATAGAATTAAGGCAGTTCTGAAGGTGAAAAGGGGTTAAACACAGCATTAGTATGGTGTTCCTAATAATCCTTTAGGTGAGTGTATATTTTATGTGCTTCCACCTTTAGCCACATCTCTTTAGTTTTTCTAAGTACTGAAATAAGGTACCATTGGGTACCGGTACCAAATTCCAGGTACTGGTATTGGTACTTGTATCGGTTCAAATGCGAACGGTACCTAACCTTAGTAGCCACTAGCGGTAGGCGGATCAATCCCAAAATGTTGATACTACCAATATTAGGTCTCGTGTTTGAAGATCGATACTAGCATCAATAGGATTGATACCACTTTCAGTTTTTCTACACATTTTATCAAAGAATAGAACTTAGAGGTCGAACGATTATGATTTTTCAAGGCCGATAACGATTTTTGGAAAACTAATAAAACCGATTCCGATTAACTGACCGATTATTCTTTTTTGTGGGGAAATAATGACATTTAAAAAATACAGAAAAAACAAACGTTTAATATAGGCTAATTCTTAATATAATACACAAAATATTTTCAAATCTCAAATCAATATCAAATTATTTAAATTTTTTCAAACAAAATGCCAAACAAATGGCAAAACACATAGTAGACATAGTAAGACTTGTATTTGATACAACTTCGCCTATTAAATCTGTTTTGTAAAACAAACCCTTGGGTTTTGCCTCAAAAAACATTTAATCTGTGCATTTTGATAGTTGTCCTTCTATTAAACAATCATATTTGGTGGTGCACAACGGGAGTACAGATATGACAATTTCCAGAAGCACTTGATGAATAAATCTAGTTTCAAAATAAATACACAAATATGACAAAGAATATAAGTATAACAAAAGCATTAACTGAGAAACATGGGATTTCGTCTTTAACTACAGAATTATTCTCTTGCGCAAGGAATTGGAATAGCCTAATATTCTTCTCTTTTCGCCACTGTCTGACTCAACATCAGAAATAGGCTATTTTGAAAAGCACGTTTGAGAACACTAGCAACATATATTCCCTGCTAAAATGAATGCCTTTTGATTAAATGTGGAAGTAAAAAAAAACTGTATTTTGTGTATTGTTTTGAATAGGCATCGTATTTTGAAAAGTTATATGTTGCGCAATGACTGTGCATTGTTGAATAGACATATTAATTAAATCAGCACTCGTTTGCTCCCAGTGCCCAATTTTGATGTTGGCTGATCTGATGATTCATTTTAAATCCCCCTTATTCATCATTTGCAACGCAATATAGCTAGGTAACCCTTGTGCAGCAGTTTTTTTTAAAACAGGTCATTTTTTCCTGAAAGCCTTGAGGAAAACAGAACGGATAAAAGTTTTGGCTGATAAAAAAATGGGTTCTGCCGGAATGAAAGCAGTGAACCTCTACCCACTATTCTAGACTAATATTAACCACTTGAAGCTAACAAGTAATTATATGCGACTGATTTTAATGTATCCCCTTTCATACTAGCTACAAACTTACCAAGGCTAACGTTAACTACTGACGAGTGTAATGTTAACTAGCGTCACATGCTGCGATGTTTCTGTTATTTTAACATTCGTTTTCGGAGCATCAGAGAGCAACGCAGGCATATCAGTGGCGCCAAAATGAGGCACAAAATCTGCGTTGCTATTCGGTCCGGTAGATACGGGTAGTTAAGGCACAGGTGCCATATTAGCAGCGGGTCTAGTCTGTATTCTAACCATAGACTGTTGCCAACCCTAGCAACGACGCTAGCAAAGCAAAGCCAGTCCTTCACTAGCCTATGGTGCGGTGGTCTCTTAACTACAACTTCTTTCTCTGCATTGAGTTGACAATCCTCTCAAATATAGACACACAAACGGAACAAATAATAAAAGTGTCAGTACCACTGTCTGTGATTGCAAAATTTTAGCTTAATTATTGTGACATGACAGCTATCAATATCCAAAGTAGCCAAACGTCATGTCGCCTATACATTCTCTCGAAGTTGGCACTAACATGTCAAACGTTTTATAAGAATTTTAATCCTTACTGTTTTCTCCTTCCTTAGTCACTGGATGAGGTCAGCTCACTCTGCTAGTAATTCACTCTAGGAGCAGCGTGTTCCACAACACCAACACCAGGGCCTGGCGACCAGGCTGCCCGCAGATGCGCCTGCTTATTAATCGGCTTGATATTGGCCGATACGATTATGTAAAAAATGCCAAAGAATCGGCCGATTAATCTGCGCACCGATAAATCGGTCGACCTCTAATAGAACTGTCACTCTTGGCAAACCACGTTCCGTTGTCATTAACACATCTTAAAGTGCAATTCTCGCCAAAATGCCAAAGGTCTTTTTTTATGTAGCCAAGTTAAAATTTCGTTTAAAAGTATAATTAGGATGGAAATGCCACTTTTCAGATTTTCCCTGTTTTTGGTTTCAAATCACCTTTTGAATGGGAGGGATAGGGGCACTAATATGATCACATCAAAATTGTTATTTTTAAAACAATAACCATGCTCGACACAACGTGAATCTTTGCTCTAAGTTTTACCAGGGGCTGTACACACATGAACTCGAGCACACATGAACTCGAGCATGATCTATTCAAATAATAACAAGGGGTTTCATTCAATATATCAGTCTAAATAATCTAATCTTAGCTGACGTAAACTCTCGCGTGAAACTTTGTAACACCAGCAACAACTAACCATGCGAGACCTCGCATGACTTTTCTGCTTTATGATATTAGTATTATTTCATATGATCTTTTTTCAACTACAAGGTCAATATTATTTTTCACTAACAACAAAAAAACATATTATCTGTGCATTTATATGGAATTAAGCTTTAGTGTGTTTCAAGTTTACTCTCCCTGTTACGTTGCATTTTAAATCTACACTTTTTGATTGGCAAAATGGCAGCTACCAGAAACACAAACTACTAAGGTGAGCTGTACAAAACCTTTCTTTTTAGTAAACTTTTTGTACACAAACATTGTTTTCAATGCTCGTGTTCATGTGTATATTATATGGTGATACTTTGAGCAAAGTTTCATGTTGTGTCGAGCCTTCAAAAATAAGGAAAATCTAAAGTGGTGCTTCCGTCCTAATTATGTTTCTAAATGAAATTGAGACCTGGGTACATTCAAAAAAAGACCTTAGGTTGCATTTTTGTTTATTTGGTACTGGAATGAATAGAAGGAGTAGAAGACAAGACTGGAAATAAGACTACACACAAATAAATAGGAGAGAGGGGGATTGAGAGAAAAAGAGGTGTTTCCTCATTAGGGCTATGATTCAAGGGTCAGGGGCCTCATTTATAAAACTTTGCAGTGGATTTGCGTCAAAAGGGGCGTACGGACTAAATATAGGACGTGCATACGCAAAGAAATATTCAGATTTATAAAACCGTGCGCACGCACGTCCTACGCCGTTTTCCCTTTATAAATCACAATCAACTGTAAATGTGTCGCGTCTATAATTGCCCATAAATAGTCAGTGAAACGCCCAGAAATTAATATTCATTGATTGAGAAATCATGGCAAACAGAGAGAGGAAAACCAAGAAAAGAAACTTCACTCAATGTGAAATAGAAAATATTGTTAACGCGGTGGAAAAGAGGAGGAAAATGTTGTTTGAAGGGCAAAGTGTGCCTATTACCAATGACGAAAAGGCGTTGGAGTGGCAAAAGGTTGCAGACGCTGTAAGAAATTCGGACCGTGGCCAAAATAAAAAGTGGTCAGATATCAGTCGATGTCAAAGCGTCTAGCGCTTCATCGCGAAAGTGTGTCTGCCACGGGTGGGGGAAAATTGGTTACATTACAGCAACATGTCTGCATCACAAATTATTTGGACATTGATTGAATGAAAATGCTTTCGATTAATGAAAGCGTTTTCATTCTCATTTGGTGCCCTTATTATGGCAACATAAGTGCAGTCAATAGCACCGATTACATTTGGCAAACCGGACATAGCTGAAATTGCGCTTTTTTGTTTGCCTGTTCACCCGCGGTGTAAGGAAACTTTATGTAATCATGCGACACCCCAATTAAACCTTATAGCACGTCTGGCATAATCCGGCTAAGGTTTGGCTGTGAAATCGGACCTGTCAACCAATTCCCTCTGGAAAGTGCCAGTCGCCAGAAATCCAATTGTTGTAAGGACTTTAAGTGGGACTGGCACGGCGTGGTTTTTCCGAGTGCTCCTCTGTAATGCTGGGCCCAAATGAGCACACAGGTCCAACAGGACGCCCCGAGGAAATCGGAACCGGCTCATAAGCCACTCGTCCTCGTTTGCGAGAAAGTCTTCTTGCTGTCTGAAAATGCATTCCTTCCGAATCCTTCCATTTGCCACATCTTCTAACATCGCAAGATCAGCCATTGTGCGTCATTACGCATTGGGTTGGCATAATGGCTTTTTATGACCATGCAGGTGATTGTATCTGATCAGCTACAGATGTCGGTATTCATGTAATTGTAAATGGGATTATGTGCAAATGGAGTTAATTCCAGCTTTCAAAATGGTTCAGACATCCGTCACGATGGAACAATTGATGGATGGAAATGAAATGGACTAACGTCATATACATGAACACCATGATTCCGTAGCTGATGACATTTATGAACACAACTTTCCCCAGTGGACAATGAAGACATCTATCTAATCTAATGTATGTCTGCACCGCCAGACGGACGCATCGACGAGGATATGTTTTAAACATTATTTTGTATTATTTATGAGGATGAATTACATAACATGCCAATATAATTACAGAACATGTTTGAGTGTTCTTTTTGCAAATATGTCTTTGTTTGCATTTAAGTTCATAGTAAGAACTTTGTAGCAGTTGATTGTAAGAATGGCTATGTGAAATGTTCATATTATTAAAGAGAGGCATTATTTCGATTTCGTTTAGCTACACAACGGTCTGCAGTTTCAAACAGCTTCATGTGTTTCACACATCTGCCGGTGGTGTAGCCACTTATCATTTCACCCGTTTTTGTGCGTACGCATGGGTCAGAGTTTCCGCGAAGGACCACACATTTTCCCGTCAAGTTTGCTTTTTATAAATCCCAATTTTTGCGTAGAGAGTGGCGTACGCATTATTTTGTGCGTATGCCACGTTTATAAATAAGGCCCCAGGTTTTTGAGCAGCTATTTGAAAGAAACAACAGTAAGGGTAAGTGTTATGGAAGTCTGACATTTACAATAAAATGTAAACACACAGTGATGTAAGTATGATCTTACATTACCGGCTCCAAATATTACAATTTTAATAGTTTTTAAACAGTTAATTTTAAATGTATGTTATTATTCATAACAGCCTAAACATGTTCAACATTTTTTTTGACTCACTAGCTTGTAAGGTTCAATACATACTGTTCTACTACTATATATATATATATATATATATATATATATATATGTTTATATGTTTATTCAGACTCATGGTCCATCTAACTAATTAAGGCTAATTATGTAAATGAGGTTAATTAACACAATGATGGATGGAGTGTGACTGGATGCTATGGTAACTAATGTCAGTGTTCCTTTTGTTTGAAGAAGCTCTTTTTGTTTTTACACCAGTAGTAATGGTGAAGTACCGTTGTGTGCAAAAGTTTTGGCACCCCTAACGATTTTTATGTATAAGTAATTGTGTGTCTGGATTAGCAATTTCAGTTTGATCTATCAAATAACTGAAAGACACAGTAATATTCCAGTAGTGAAATGAAGTTAATTGGATTAACAGAAAATGCGCAATATGCATCAAAACAAAATTAGACAGGTGCATAAATTTGGGCGGCCTTGTCATTTTGTTGATTTGAATACATGTAACTATCTAGTAATGATTAATTGGAACACACAATTTGTTTGCTGAGCTCATTAAGCCTTGAACTTCATAGACAGGTGCGTCCGTGTAAGCGGGAAATGGTTGGCTTTTTAAAAATGTATAGGAAAATAGTGAGAAGTATGTACACAATGTTAAAATTGACCTGTTTTACATGTCCCCCAAACAATGTCACACTGGTTTAGGAGCCCGGGGGGCTTGCCCAATACTTGTTAAACTTTATTCTTTATAGTTTACATGTATTTAACCATAACACACCAAAAAAATAAACATGTGTCTTTGTGTTTTTTGGGATAACATGTTATCCATTATTGTGAGTTAATGTCTCACAATGTTTGATTTCATTTATTCATGTTGTAGCCAAGAGACTTCTAAATCCAAAACTATAAGGTACTTCACTGTAGGTCAAAGTATGACCCCCCCAAACACCTAGTTAGTCTGTTTAGAGTGAAACTCGGCTACACAGCAGGATATAAATTAAGACATTTATCAGAAGTAGATCAGAGGTAGTCAAGCTATAAATATTTTTTTACCCAATTCTTTGATTTCCATATTTTTTGTGGTTTCACTTTTTGTATCACACCTCCATATAAACACCCTGGGCCAATGGTTCCCAAGCATTTTTGATTATTGTACCATTAGGGTCCCATGGTCAGGGGCACCACCAGGGATTTTAGGCCCCATGAAAATATATTATCTCGTCCCCCAGGTGCACCAGAGGGTGGGTGGGCACTAATGCATAAAATCAGTATTCTTAATTAAACTCTTCAATTAAATAAATGTACATTATTTTATATAGTATGATATAACAAACAAAACAAATCAGCTCAGATCTTTTACCAAACATACCAACTATGAAAATAAGCAGCTGTAAAAGTGTAAATGGAAAACAAAACGGAAATGAAAAGGCCTGATGTTTGCTTGTGCTCACCCTTACTCACCAATGGCCTAGCGCCAAGCCTTCTTGCTAGCAAAGCACTGAATAGAAATATGAATAGAAATATGAATAGAAATATGAATAGAAATATGAATAGAAATATGAATAGAAATATGAATAGAAATATGAATAGAAATATGAATAGAAATATGAAAGCACAACCAGTCTGACTGGAAACAACAACTGGCTCAACTTTACTACGCGAACAACGTTTGTTTTAAGCTTAAAGCTGATCTGGGCCTGGTCCGATAGCTTGTTTTAAGCTTAAAGCTGATCTGGGCCTGGTCCGATAGCTTGCCAAAAGTTTGCCTGCATTGATTAAAAGTCGGCTTAAATATATTCCGTGAATATATTAACCAACTAATGTTAGGGAGCAAAAGTAGCCCATTTTTCGATGGACTAAGCTGACAGGTTGATTTCCAAACTCATGTACTTAGGGATGGGTACCGAAACCCAGTATTAAACTAAATGATGAAAGACTAGTATTGATAAGTGCCGACAATATCGCTTCTGCTTTCACTACCATAGAAACTAGTAAAAACCGTTCCATTTTAATTATTGCTACATAAACGTTATCTTGCATATTTTGTCACATTTTTTCTTAACTATTTTTAATTTGCTATTAGATTAAGTCAAACATCTACGATGCGTGACCGCTATTCCTAATACAGAAGAGAGCTCTCTCTCACACGGAGCCTGTGTCTCTGCGTGAAAGAGACTGATATTTAGTGGCCATAGAGGAGAGAAATAAACATTCAAGTGTGCTTACACTTTACCAGTGTCATGCTGACAGTGCCTATAAAATGATTTGTTTGTACATTCTTGTAAATAATTGTTTAGTTTATTTATTTTACATTTCAGGAAATAAAGAAATGCTAATTCTGTTCTTTATTAGTTTAGTAAGTTTTTATTTCTCGTAAAATATAACAAAAATAATTGATAAATTAAATATGTTAAAGTACCGGATCGATAAGCATCATCGTTAATAGTAGTATTACAGTTAAAATTTTTAAGATGCCTATTCCTAAATGTACTTCACCCACCTAACCTTTTGAAAAAACAATATTTAGTAAGCTGAGACATTATTGAAGCTCCACCAGCACTCCTCACTCGAAATTCACTAAAAGCAAGTATTTTGGTGCCTGCTCTGGGAACAGAGCCAAACCATTTCTTGTGAAGGAGTGGAGATGCACAATGCACAATACAGAGGCTCTCTGGATGTATACCTTTTGCCAAAAACAAGAAAAGAAATTAGGATACAGGGCTTTCATATCTACTGGTGACCATGATTGATATTTTCTCTACTCTTTCTATTTGTTTTATAGGTCACTTTTAAGATATTAACTCTATTTACCTGATCATTTTTGTCTTAATTAGGGACTTCCCAAAACTTGTGAAATCAAGAAGTAATTGGAATGTAACTGGAATGTAACTGAAAAGTACCAAACACTGGTAGCGGGTTAAACCTACATTCTACCCAGTAGTGTAGTGGGGGGTGTGCAAGTCAGTGCCATTAAAACAGCTTTTTATTTGTAAAATTGCTTCCACTCACATTTCCATTTCGTTAATTATATTTTACTCACTTATTTCGTTCCCAGCATTTTTCAACGCTGAAACGTTAATATGCTTTGCCTATTTTCAAACGTGCGGAGTCACGAGTGCATTTCTCACCTGCACATGCTGAATTTGGCAAAGACGTTGCAGATGATGTGCCAGACAAAAAAAACTTTTAAAGTCTATATTAGCTACTATATTTGCTCACTTCTGTGTCTGTTCTAGAAAGAGACTCATCCAAATCTGACTCTTGGCTGTGGTCAAAATGGTAAATAATAGTTGCTGATATGTTAACGTACAATATGTCGTTTTTGGCCACTAGGGGTCTCTCAATCAAAACAATAGCAAAAGATGTACTTGGATGACATCTGGAAGTAGCGTGGGATCATGGGTTTTGTTATCGTCGTCAATGACAACCTTCCAATCTAGCGTCTCCAGCAGAAAAAATGTTCACTGACAAAGTAATGTATTGTTAAAAATATTATTACTTTATTCACGTTATGTGAATACTTAAAGCAACTAGACCATTCAAAGGTTATATGACGCCATTGGCGGAAGACAAAATGAAACGTCCCGTGTCTTCGAATTATATTACAAATTTCTCTGGGTTTGAAAGTTAATGGAAACATTTAGGATAATGTAAGCACACAACTAAAAAATATATATAATATAGGTATAGTGATGTTTGCTTTTTTAATGCAAAGTGCGTCTTTTCTTATTCTTTGGAAAACTATATATTGTACCTTTCAGTCAGGTGTCTAATTAGCAATCTACAATGTGCTCCAAAATTATTGGCACCCTGACTGGTAATGCACAAACAATACTTTAAAAATATAATTATATAGAGAAACTCAAAATACCAACACATGAGAAACACTACTTTATTAATGTTGCAATGGAACCAACTAAAATCATATTATTATTTAACAGAAAGAATTTTTGGCTCTCCTTATTAAGCACATAGCGCAACCACCTCTGGCATGGAGTCTCTTACTGTAATGTTTAACAAGGTTAAGGAACTCATTTGGACAGATTTTGGACCATTCCTCTATGCAAATCCTTGCAAGATCCTTCACTTTCTTGGGTTTACGCATATTAACTGCCCTTTTCAACTCAGCCCACAGGTTTTTGATTTGATTGAGGTCCGGTGACAAAGATGTTGCATGGAATGCTGTATTTGACTAAAACGTTAAGTTTTGATTTCATCTGACTAGATCACCTTCACGTGTCATAATTTAAATGACGTTTGGCAAACTACAAGCGCTCGCATCTGTGACTTGCCTTCCAAAGAGGCTGTGGTTGTGGAGGTGTTGTCTGATGGTGCTTTTTGAAACCTGGTGACCCCAAGCTGCCACCAAGGCCTGCAATTCTGTCACAGTGATTCTTGGAGATTTTGTTGCTCCTCTCACCATCCTTCTCCTTATCCTGTGCGGCAAAATGCTTATGTGTCCTCTACCTCTGAGGTTTGTTCCATACATTTTGAATATTTACTTGCCCTGACAGTGCTCACTGGTATATTCAGTTGTTTGTGGTGCCACTAATTTTGGAGCACACTGTATCTATCTGTACAGTCTGTCAGTAGCTAGTTAACCAGCATAGCTCAATCAATGCAAGAGCTCTGTTTACCTACTGTACAGCAAAATATACATTATAAATAGCAAAATGTAGCTAAAATATATACATAGCAAAGTGTAGATACTATAACTAGTAGCTAATATATTTTATGTATTTAATAAGAGAATGAAATAATTGTGGTAAAAGACAAACACGTGGTAAGCCCTACTCTTGGCCATAAATGAGTCATTTCAAACTTTGCTTTACAGTGAATTACGAGACAAACAGGAATAAAAAAATAATATAAATTGTATCAAGGCTTTCTGTTATGTAGGAAGACCAAGAGATAAAACCGTAGTGCTTTGTTAGTGCAAATAATTTTGGTCATCCCACAGATCTGGACAAGGAGTTGTGGAGCTGCCGACAAGTCAGGATTAGAGGAAATTGGGAGGGGAGGAGAAACTGGAATTATTACAAAAATATTTCAGTTTGGCTTGGATGCATACTTAATGTTGTCCTGAGGAAAGGTGAATTTCTTGACCTAAAATCAAAGATTGTTCAACATTATGGTTTAGGGGAAGGCTACAAAAAGGTATTTCAGAGATTTAAGCTGTCAGTGTCCACTGTGAGGAACATAGTGAGGAAATGAAAGACCACAGGCACAGTTCTTGTTAAGGCCAGATATGGCAGGCCAAGTAAAATAATGTAGAGGCATGGTGAGAATGGTCATAAAAAGCCCACAGACCACCTCCAAAGACCTACAACATCATCTTGCTGCAGATGGTGTCACTGTGCATCGTTCAACAATTCAGTGCACTTTGCAAAACATAAGAAAAAATGCTGTGACTTTAATGTAACAGTTTATAGTGTGCATTTGTGTCTCTTTTACTCTGGAAAGCTTTTTTATTTACACACACCTAAGAAAAAGCTAACTCTCTTCACTCCAACTGTTGTAGCCTTGTGCACAATGTCCTCTTGAAGAAACATGTATCAAATGTATATAGTATTGGTTTCATATTGGTGAATAAATTGCTAATATTGGCCAACTGATACATCTGTCATCCTCTAGCAATGTTCTCTTTGTTAGAGCAGTTTCATTCTCTTTGTAAACTGGGAGTTTCCAGAACACGCGTGAATATTTTATGCAAACATATTTTGCTGTTTTTCTTGTAATACCAATGACACAATAATTGATTTTGAACTACATGTTACTATAACCTTTTTGTAATTAAATTAACATATTGTAATTCAGTGGTATGGGGCAATTGGTAAGGAGTTAGAACATTTCTGCAAGCTGCTGTATATATCCATAGATGAAGAGGTGAAGCATGAACCCTTCCATTCATGCTATATAGCAGGGTACTAATCAAGACAATTCTCAGAAGTAGAGCAGAGGTAGTCAAGCTATAAATGCAGCACACATGTGTAGCTAAGTTAATTAACATTGTCGTATTCTTTACAATCACCGAAGGAAACGGCTTCACTACAGAAAAGGAATGGATTTCCATGCAGCATTTCCAAATTAAAGTTTGACTCAATATGTTTCAGATTAGATTTGTGTTGGGCTTGGATGCATAGTTCATGTTGAAATACTATAGCCCCTTGACCCAGCACTCCCTACAGACCAATACGTTGTTGTATTGAGATGCATTCTGCTTCGCTGTCATGTCTTGTAGTCCATGTGTCTTGTCCCAGTTCATGCAGCACACTAAGCCACTTTTCAATGACACTGCAATAGGCTCCGTCACAATATCACTGCGTTTAGCTAATGTTATTGAGTGTGGTTACCGAGTGAATAAACCAGCTTTCCTTCAAATCATTAACAAGAGCCAGTCCTTCATACTCACTCTTCAGACAGTTCCCGAGGGGTTCATCATACATGATCATCTCAGTTACTTTATAAGTACTTTAAATTAGCAGTTTTTCTTTGTAAGGATGGGTAACCTTGTAGAGGAACACACATTCACTGTGTATGTGTGATGAACGACAAACTAAAACACTCACATTATGTGTTTATTTTTGCTGTTATTTTGACCTCTGGAAATATTCCATGCTCATCCCCACATCCCATTCACACAGGAGATCCGAACTGAAACTGAAAGTTTGCCAGATGGAGTCCCTTTGCTGAGCAAGGCAGAAGCGTCTGTCATTTCTGTCCTAAAACAAGACTGTTTTTCTAATTGTACAGCCCGACAGGGTACTCCAATAAAAACAGAAGTAACATTTAGACTGTTTTTTCAATTGATGACAATTTAATCTATTCATCCTAAAACACGTTTTTGCTCTCTTTATCCCTCTGTAGTATGGACCCCCATTGCTGTTACTGTTGTTCTGGTTGCCACTGCCACACTATGCAAGGAGCAAGGCGTCACAGTCATTGGCATCTGCTGTGTTCACGAGGTGTTTGTTACACAAGGGGTAAGACTCATTGGGGCCTGGCCCATATACTCGCTCCACAGTGCAACACTCGCTGTCCCCGCAACCGCCACTTACACAGCACAGTCACGGCCTTGTTGAGTAAACTCCAGGAATAGATCTCGGTTACGAGACTATTCCCATTTTTACAACAGAAGATGTGGTTTACAAGCCAGTGATGGTGCACAGCTGTTCTGCTGGCACATTCCGCCAATCCCAGACGTTTTAATGAATCGAAAGCTTCTTCTTTCAGAACGAAGGCTTGTTTTCACCACACATATTTGTATTATGTTAATAATTTGTCTTATTTTTAACCCAAAAAAATAAATAAAACTTATAGACCTTTTTGATTTAAATGCTTGATGTCACTTTGTTGATTTGCATTTGAGGATATTCCTCAGATACGGCTAGTCTTTGTATAAGTGAACCCCTGTTAGTGGATTAGTGTTCCATAACCACAGATCCAACAGACTACAATGAAAAGGCTATTCAGAACTGACCTCTTTCACCCTATTGTGAAACTTGTAAACAGATCAGTCAGTTAATATTCTCTAACTCTCAACCCCCCTGTCTGACTCCTGTTTCCCCATTCAGTTGACTCTGCCAATGCTGTTGGACACATTGCTCCAGGTGCTGAGGGGTAAGGACGGTTTTCCGTACGCTGTTCTGCAGACTGTCCTGAAGCTCATCGTCCTGGTGGTCAGCACCTTGCTATTGGTCATTATCAGGGTTCAGGTCATCCAATCACAGCTTCCGGTGTTTACCAGGTGGGTGGAGACTACACAAGGGTGGATCTTTGTCTAGAAGTCTTTCTCGTTCATGTTTTTTGGTTGAAGCTGTAATCTGGAATTGCACCAACATATCTAACATGACGTCTGTCCCTCAGTCATTGACCACTTTTTCTCTTTTAAGAGCGTTAGTCTAGTCTCAGATACCAGAAAAAAACTGTGTTTTCAAGTTCAGTTTGCATTCAGAACTTGTCTTAACAAGCTCAATTGAGAAACCAAATACTAAAGTATCTTCCTTTTCAAATGGTAAACGTTTTGATATGTGAGGTTTCCCTATACAGTACCAGTAAGCAGATTCACAAGGCACTTAAAATTCAACAGAAATGGTCTGAAATAGTAAAACGATTATCAACGTCAAACACTTATCACAGACAGATATTGTTGGTTTTACATCACTGTAAGCTCAATGTATAATGGAAGTCTTCTCAGCCACCCTCAATTTCTCAATGGCTCAGTGATGGTTTTTCCACTTCTTGTCGGCAGCTCATCAGCAGATGCAAGATGGTCGAGGATCACACTGCTCGTTCAACACTGAAGCCTTTATTTAGTGCATGCGCGGAAGGATTACACGTTCGCCAACTATACTTGCTATCGCCAACTATCGAACTCGTCGTGGTGCTGCGAAGCCCACTGCGCCATGTGGAACCCCCCCTTAGAAGATCTAGTGCTAGATTGTCCTCCTTCAGTCACTTTCCAAGGCTCACATCTGAGATGAAACTCTGTGTGTCCAAGCGTGGGTCTATGGGGGGATTCGGGTGGGTGGGTGGATGAAGGCGTTTGGTGGGTGGCTAGTTGTGCTGGGTTGTATCGGAGGGAAGGGTACTGTGGTGGTTGGGCTTTTTGGAAATAGGAGGGTAAAAAAAGTGATACACAACACTTTAAGTTCCACGCAAATGTAGTTCCCATTTTACTTCCACCAAGTTTTGATGCTGTTGTTTGTAGTTCTTGCTACAATGGCTGTATAGCCTATTCAATTACTCTTTTATTCTTAGATGCCCTTCTGGAACCGAGAAATATACACCGATCAGCCATAACATTATGACTATTATTGTTTAGGTCCCCCTTTTGCTGCTAAAACAGCCCTGACACTTTGAGGCATGGACTTCACTAAACCTCTGAAGGTGTGCTGTGTTATCTGGCACCAAGATGTTAGCAGTCCTGTAAGTTGCGAGGTGGGGCCTCCATGGATCAGACTTGTTTGTCCAGCACATCCCACAGATGCGGGACTGGATCAAGATCTGGGAAATTTGGAGGTCAAGTGCACACCTTGAACTTGTTGTTGTGTTCCTCAAACCATACCTGAACCAGTTTGTTTGTGGCAGGGTGCATTATCCTGCTGATAAAGGCCAATGCCATCAGGGAAAACCGTTTCCATGAAAGGGCAACAATGTTTAGGTGGGTGGTACAGTACGTGTCAAAGTAACATCCGCATGAATGGTCTGACCCAAGGTTTCTCGGCAGAACATTGCCCAAAGCATCACACTGCCTCCGCCGGCTTGGCTTCTTCCCATAGTGCATCTTGGTGCAATGTGTTTCCCAAGGAATCAACGCACACACACCTGGCCATCCACGTGTTGTAAAAGAAAGCATGATTCATCAGACCTGATGCTCACGTGCCCATTGTAGGTGCTTTCGGCAGTGGACTGCGGTCAACATGGGCACCCTGACTGGTCTGCGGCTACGCAGCCCCATACGCAAACAAACTGTGATGAACTTTGTTTTTTGACACCTTTCCATCAGAACCAGCATTAGCTTTTTCAGCAATTTAAGCTACAGTAGCTGATCAGTTGGATCAGACCACAAATGCCAGCCTTCACTCCCCAAGTGCATCAATGATCCTTGGTTGCCCTTGGCCCTGTCACCTGTTTACCACCTAATATATCCCACCTACTGACATGATCACAATATTATCAGTGTTATTCACTTCACCTGTCGTTAGACATAATGTTATGGCTGATTGGTGTATATTTGAATTTTTTTGTAATATCTGAGAATCTGTATATGAAATGTGGAATGATTGTAGCAGTCATTCGAGACCCGTCTTATTCCCACATGTGGGGTCCCATTCACCAAAAGTGCCACCCCGGGAATAAGGCAAGGAGGTCGGCTTTCGGTAAAAACTTTAATCACCTTAGTAGCCAATAATCGCATATTCACAGCCATAGTTGCACACACATTCCAATTCTCTTTTCTTTAGTCATAGGATCAGGCAATATTGGGGATCTAATTGATAACAATAATTCTTTCCCTATTTGGCACAAAATGCACATCTATTCAATTATGTGAACATGAACTCTTTTCGATTAGAACAAAAAAATACCACGTTACATGTTTCAGATGTAGGTTGAATTCTCATAATTCAATGTAGAAAATAGTAAAAATTATTGAAAGATAGCCAGGATAGTATTTTGGCTACAATGAGTAAACAATTAGATATGAACCCATGGGGAAATCCTGGTGTTTAGATTACAGTATGGGCAATTAGGCCTATAGAATATGATAGTTTTCAAATAATTTTTTAATAAGTGTTTTAAAATGCAATTTGCCGTGCTATCACGTTTTTGTCATTTTCAGTGCAAAGTACCTTACAGAGATCCTTGTTGAAAACTTACTCCAGAGTAGGGATCATAGAAATGGAATAATTAGAAATGCCATTCCAATTCAAATCAATGTAGCAGATGGTCAGAGTGGCAGCCATTTTTATGTGTACCATTCCATTGCAAAGGTCTAGCGGCCTACTTCCGCATTAAACTCATTCGCATGTTGTCACCATGGCAACTAACGACAACTAATCGAATGACCACTCCAAGTAGTTCAATATCCTTTCCATACATTCTATTTCTATGGTAGGGATGTTCCCATACGAACATTGAGTCTTCGATACGGAACAACCGGAACTCTACTCTGGAGCAGGTTTTCAACAAGGATCTCTCTGTACTTTGCACTATTCAGCTTTCACTCGATCCTCCCAGTCCCTGCCACTGAAAAACCTCCCAGCATTATTATTCCATGGTGTTTCCTTCAGACTCTTGGAAGTCAGACAAAAGAATTCAATCTTGGTTTCATTAAACCAGAGAATCTTGTTTTTCATGGTCTGAGAGTCCGTTATGTACTTTTTGGCAAACTCCAAGGATGCTGTAATGTGCCTTGTTCTGGATGGCTTCCGTCTGCCCGCTCTACCTTACAGGCCTGATTAGTTGAGTGCTATAGAGATGGCTGTTCTTTGGAAGGTTCTTCCATCTCCACAGAGTGCTGTGGTGCTCTGTCAGAGACCATTGTGTTCTTTGTCACCTACCTGACCTAGACCCTTCACTGATTGCTCAATTTGGCCTGGTGCCCAGCTCTAGGTGGAATGTTGGTGGTTCCAGTGTTCCTTAATTTCAAAGTGTTGGAGGAGGTCACTGTGTTCTTGGGGACCTTCAATGCTTCGGCACAATCCTTGTGGAAACTTGTATAGTCAGATCTGCCTTTCTAAATGTCCAGTCAATTGTATTAACCACTGGTGAAGATTGCATATCTGTTTTTTTTCATTTCCATAAATGTCTAAACATTTTTTGTGTTGTCATTATGGAATATTGCTAGTATTTTAGAATAAGGCTGTAACACAATGTGGAATAATTTAATTAGTCGTGAATACTTTCTGTACATAGCTGTAGTTTTGTGAATTTTATGATATATATAAGCTAAAAACAGTTTGGCATAGCACCAGCAGTGGGCATGGTTTCCCATAAGGTAATGCACTACGTTTCTTGTGATGTCAAACATGGAATAGCATAATAAACTTTAAAAATAAACACTAAGCCTGTCAAAATAATGCATTAACTCATGCAATCAATTTAAAAAACGTAATGCTGTTTAAATCCTTAACGCCTTTAACATGCATTATTGTTTTTCATCCATAACCATCCACAGCGAATGCTTAAATTGTGACAGGTTTTTGACCGCTGTTTGACCGCACCATTTTCCAATAACATTTCGATAAGTGTTCATACACGTGAATTGTGCATGACATTTCCGGCACGCTTCAATAGTATTTTATTTTTATTGAGCAGTATACAGGATGTATTGAATCCTGCCAAACTGTGCATTATACATTAGTAGACTACATAGGTTTTGCTGTTCCAAGATGGTTATATCTTTGACATTTGGAGATTTCTATGGGTTACATCTCTCATTGCGTCCCATCCCAGTCTCAGTACAAAAAACTGCAAAAGAGATGACCAGTGGTGCATTGTGTGCGTAACTTTGTTGTTGATAAAGAAGAAAGAGAAAGAGAGAGGACTGTAGCCTAGATAGTCAATTCTAAGACCGAGCGTTTAGAATGGTCAATAACTACTTTTTTTTAGCTAGGCATGGAAGACCCTATCAAATATTGCAGTTACACGACAACGTTACACTTTCACAGTTAAACAACTTCCACACAGTGTCAATATTAAAGCTCCCTGTGATTGTTTGTAGATACTTACCTCCCTTCAGTACCCTATGTATTTGCCTGTTATTCAAGTAGCGTACCTTGTGCGTTAGAATTCCTATTCACTTAAAATGTAATTTAAGATGGCCTAGCTTAATTTTAACCACATTGTAGTTAACATGAGCTACTGCTCAAGACCATGACATGGGTTGGATCAAATGCCTGCACACTTGGCTTCTCTCCAGATAAAACAGCTGAATTTTATACTGTAGTCTAATAGAGTGGTGATTCTACATGGTGCCTTGATCAAGAACACAGTGGTAAGAGATCAGAAGTGATGTAATCAAAACCAGCAGACTTCTATCTAGATTAACATGGGTTGTTTGAGGGACAAAATTTAATGGCCATGGCATCCTGGTTTAATGGAGCATCTTGGAAAAAGACAGCTACTGCACTTGTGTACCTAACTTACAGTTGTATGCAAACGTTTAGGCACCCCTGGCAAGTTCCATGATTTTGGATCAGCAATTTCATTTTGATCTATTAAATAACTGTAGGACACAGTACTATTTCGGTAGTGAAATGAGGATCATTGGATTAACAGAAATTGTGCAATATTCATTAAAACTAAATTAGACTGGTGCATAAATTTGGGCACTCTTGTCATTTTGTTGATTTGAATACCTGTAACTACCTAGCACTGATTAAATGGAACACAGTATTAGTTTGGTGAGCTCATTAAGCCTTGAACTTCATAGACAGGTGCATCCAATCATGAAAAAAGGTATTTAAGGTGGCCAATTTCAAGTTGTTGTTTTCTTTGACTCCTCTGAAGAGTGGTAACATGGGGGCCTCAAAACAACTCTCAAATGACCTGAAAACAAAGCATGTTCAAAATCATGGTTTAGCGGAAGGCTACAAAAGCTATCCCAGATATTTAAGCTGTCAGTATCCACTGTGAGGAACATAGTGAGGAAATGGAAGACCTCAGGCACAGTTCTTGTTAAGGCCAGAAGTAGCAGGCCAAGTAAAATATTGAGGAGGCAAAGGATGGTGAGAACGGACAAAAAAAGCCCACAGACGACCTCCAAAGACCTACAATATCATCTTGCTGCAGATGGTGTCATTGTGCATCGTTCAACAATTCAGCACACTTTCCACAAGAATAAGCTGTGCAGGAGAGTGAGGCGGAAGAAGCCTTTTCTGCAAACACACCACAAACAGAGTCGCTTGAGGAATGCAAACGCACATTTAGACAAGCCAGCTTCTTTTTGGAAGAACGGTGCTGTGGACTGATGAATCAAAGATGGAGTTATTTTGTCATAACAAGTGGTGTTAGTCATGAGGTGGCAAAAGAACACAGCATTCCAAGACAAACACTTGCTACCCAGTGTAAAATTTGGTGGAGGTTCCATCATGCTGTGGGGCTGTGTGGCTATTGCCGGTACTGTGAATCTTGTTAAGGTTGAGGGTTGCATGGATTCCACTCAATATCAGCGGATACTTGAGAATAATGTAGAGGAATCAGTCACAAAGTTGAAGTTACGCCAAGGCTGGATATTTCAAGACAACGACCCAAAATCTTGCTCAAAATCTACTCTGGCATTTTTGCAGAGGAACAAGTTCAATCTTCTGGAATGGCCATCCCAGTCCCCAGACCTGAAAATCATTGAAAATCTGTGGGGTGATTTGAAGCGTGTTGTCCATGCTCGGCAACCATCAAACCTAACTGAACTGGAGATGTTTTGCAAGGAGGAATGGTCCAAAATACCTTCATCCATAATCCAGACACTCATTTCAGGCTATAGGAAGCATCTAGAGGCTGATATTTCTGCTAAAGGAGGTTAAACTAAATATTGATGTGATATTTCTGTTAGGGTGCCAAAATGCACCTGGCTAATTTTGTTTTGATACATATTGCACATTTTCTGTTCATCCAATAAACCTCATTTCACTACTGAAATATTACTGTGTCCTTCAGTTATTTTATAGATCAAAATGAAATTGCTGATCCAAACACCCAATTATTTATAAAAGATAATCATGGAAATTGTCAGGGTTGCTTAAACTTTTGCATACGACTGTACATTTCACAATCTATATGTATTTTACTTTCCCATTTCCCATGTCGCTCATATGTCACCAGTGTTTCATGCTTCTGGTGGTTGTTTCATGTTAGCTCGGTAGCATATTTCTTGTTTATGAACTAACATGTGCCTACTTCCAGTCACTATAAACAGCACTGGAAAACATTAAGAGACCACTACAAAATCGTTAGTGTCTTACTGTTTGGGTAAAATAAACATTTTTGTGTCACTCAATATACCGACAACATTTCTATCATATTCTAAATAAAGATTTAAAGCATTTATTTTCAGAAAATGTAAACTTAAAAAAAATACAAATCCTTTTTTAAAGCACAATACTAATGTGTTAACTAAGGAAGAGTTCAGAAATCAATATTTGGGGGAAAAATAATAATTATTGTTTTTTATGCCTCTTGGCATGCTCTCCACCAGTCTTTTTTACATTGATGTTGGATGACTTGCCACTCCTTTTGTAATAATTCAAGCAGCTTGGCTTTGTTTGATGATTTGTCACCATCCATCTTATTCTTGATCATATTCCACAGTTTTTCAATGGGGGTGATTTAAGAAACATTTGCCGTGGACTCTTTAATTGTTTCCAGAGCCGTGACAGTTGTGTTGATGCATTGGTTAATGGCTTCTGTGACCTGGGAAATGGATGACCTTATGTCCATTTGTTCATTTCCCTAATATCTCAGATGTCTAGGTCAAGTGAAAGGTCGTAATGTAGTCTAATTGTATAGGGATTTTTTTTTTTAAACCAGGGATAGGTAACTAAGTCCATTATCAGATTGTATCATTCTATAAACCTTAATTCCCAGATGGAATGTTAAGTTTTGTTTTGGGTTTCAGGTGTAAACCTAACTAGTATCAGGATGTATCCGGCTTCACTCTGTCAGAAGAACATTAAACAACATTAAACTTTCTATTATATACAATTAGGATGTTTGTGTTTGATGGGATCACATAGATACCATTCCTTTTTTAAATGTATTTTTTATTGAAGACAGAAACAATACTGAATGTAAGGAACAGAAAATACAAATATTTGTTTCTTTCCCCTCTCTCCAGAATACCCAGCCACCACCCTCGACTCATACCCAGTCATAGATACCATTTCAAAAGGATTGTTAATCCACTGTCATTGTCCAGATTTAATCACAGAATAAAGGTCCCAGACATAACAAGGTTGCAGACTGAAATGATCGCTATCTATGCCTGTGAGTTGACAGTCATTGGTTTAATTACTATGGATGATACCTGAATGGTGCTTTTCCTTAGAACCATGAAGACTATAGAGAAATCCCAAATGTCACACTATTTCCTGTATACAGTAAATTCAAATAATATTTGAACAGTGAAAACATATATTTTTGGGCTATATGTCCTTTATTTTGGATGTAAAATTATTCAATACCAAAATATAATTAAACTTTTTATCCAGAACGACTTACATTGAATACAGGGACATCGGCTTGGAGGAATTTAGGGTAAAGTGCCTTGCTCAAGGACAAAACGACATTCGGCACAGTCGGAATTGAACCGTCTGACTACAAGTCTGACTCCCTAACCGCTGAGCCATCTGGGTGTTTACATAGTCAAGTTGAACTTGTCTTGGTGTGTCTGTCTGGCTGCCTTCTATTCCCCTGATTGTTTTACAAACCCATAACCAGCAAAAAAAATGATGAACTCCAACCTTGACTGATGTTGCTCATCTTGGGTGAGATGCCAAGCTGGTGTGGTCCTACAGTACTAAAAGATGCCCATTATACTGAACTCAAAGCAGGACAGCAGTTGTTCACTGTAATGGCATTCAGTATTAAAAGAGAGTACTAAAACCTTCTGAAGAAGTATTCTGAAATGCAGCAGATGGTAAATCTTACATCAGAGAATCAGAATTACTTTAATTTCCCTTTTTTTTAATTTTTTTTGTCGTTCTATAATTCCAAAACTAAATAGAATGTTTAATATTATGGGGTTTCAGGTGTAAACAACCTGAACAAACCTAAACAGGGTTGGGAGTATCCTGTTTAACTGTGTTAGTTGAGTTTACAAAGTCCTATATAGAACATCCAGTCAGTCACAAACAAATACAATCTGATTGCTTTTGAGGGGATCACATACTGTAGATTAGATTCCTAAATGATTGTTAATCCATTGTCTGCCACCAGATGTATTTGCGGAATAAAGTTCCCAGACAAAATAATGTTTTTTTTGGCCTTGTATTCCATTACTTTGGATGGATATCATAGAGATAATAAGTAGGTGGTTAAGTGCAGACTGTCAGCTTTAATATAAGGGTATTTTTACAATATCTGATGAACCATTTAGACCTTCTGAACAACACATCTTGAACAATATAAACACATTTTAGGATAACCTAAGGGTCAAGAATAGTGTGCCATTCGGGACACACCCTTTATCCGTCTGTCTCCTGAGAGCCAGTATGTGAATCATGCATGCCAGCCCCATCACAAAGTTCTGAATAAGCAAGGTCATTAGGAGGTCGTAGACGTTCCAAAAACATGATGGCATGATGATTGGTTCTCAAAAACAACAAAAAGTACCTCTTCTCTGAACACTCGTCCACAGGCTTTTATCTAGTAAAGAATATCCATTCTCTTACTTTTTTCCTCTTATCCTACTCCCTTTTAAGGCATTAGCTTAATTTCCACACCTTATGTTTCTCCTGGTTATATATCCAAACATTTCAAGATTGTTTTCTCTTTCTTTAAATCACCCTCCCTCTATTTTTCTTGTCCATTTTTCACAACACAACGTGTACTGGGCCACTCACCACAATTTCACTCACCCTGTCAATATTTTATCCCACCCACTCTTGCTTTTTTCTCCAGGTTTGACAATCCTGCTGCAGTCAGCCCAACTCCGGCCAGGCAGCTGACCTTCAACTACCTCCTACCTGTGAATGCCTGGCTACTTCTCAACCCGTCTGAACTTTGTTGTGACTGGACCATGGGGACTATCCCGTTGGTTGAAAGCCTACTTGACCCGCGAAACCTGGCCACCCTGGCCTTCTACGGCCTTCTTGTTGTGCTGGCCTACCACAGCCTGTGGCACTCAACGTCCTCCTCCAAAACAGTCCTCATGGTGAGTCCGCTGGTTTAGAAAGATTGTGATGATTGTTTTAAAATAACAGACATCTGATGACATTTATATCAAGAATACAGTTTTGGGACTGTAAATACAGAACATTTCCTTTAATACATTGTGTTATTCCTGCTACTTCACTCCTTGTTGCACACAGCACATTCCATGCTTCCATAGATAAAAGAAGAAATTTATGTACTTTATCAACAATATTTGGACAGGTGATTCCGACAATATGTAAATCCAGACATCGCCCACACCTACATCGCAACATTACAGCCTTTTCGCTGCTTTCAATTCACTGTGGCATTGCCCTAAAACAAAACCATTGTAGCCACACAAAGAATAAAGACACACACAAAAATTCTGATATAAAAGGAGAATTCCGGGCGATTTCAAAACGTAGCTCTGTTGTTTGCATATCGGAAGTGCTGTCAGTAGCGTTAATAACTTAATAACCGTGTTTACCTTTTGCTCCAGTATACAACCATCACACATTTACGGGGCAAGTAAAAAATGTGCTTTGAGCCACTAAACATTTTCGAAATGTCATTACTAGTCCATATCCATGTGCAGTTATTCCTTATAGTGAACACAGCAAATTCGAACAAATAAGTTTGTGTACATACCTCCGTTTATTTCCCATTTTCCAGTGTCCAACTCCACACTAGTCGATTGTCGAAGTCATACAATGCAATATTCCAAAAGATTTTGTTTTTCACTTAGGCTAGTTGAAGTATATTAGCACATTTTGTAGTATTATATTTTTTGTAAATTGAAAATGTTCTATGCTCAATTACTTTGATAGCCGATTATAATGTCTTCCCCAAAAGTACGAGTGGATTTGGAGAAGCAGGCTGGGGAGTTACATTTTTATGTTGCATTTGGCAAACGTGACATACAAACAAGTTCTCGCAAAGACTGCAATATAATATTTGTTCCTCCATCACGTCCCGGTGTATACAGTGAATGCATGTTGATGCGTGGCTACATAAAATTTTAAGCATATTTGATGCATTGCCGCAATTTGTCTGACTGGCGCGTGAGAGAGACCTGTGTGTGTGGGGTGGGGGGTTCTTTTTTTAGGCTATAGCCTACTCTCTTGCAATTTAACGTGAATACGTTTACTACTTAAAAACATCAAAGCTAAACACCATATTTAGTCAAACCGCATCACCAAATCGCTACAAATACATTATGGGATTAAAATCAGCGAACATCAATGTATAGGCTTAGGCTACGTTACCTTGTTTCAGCAAGCTTGGTGAAACAGCATGGGGGGATGTTTTTGGTTCAGATGCTGAATCATTGAAGTCGTACTGTTGTGGTATGCCAGGTCTACTTTGCAGTAGACACATTGCACCTTGTTCTCTTCCTTTTTAAGTTTGTAATGATCCCAAACTTTAGACATTCTCTGCCGTTTATGGACATCTTTACTCTCCGCAATCGCGCCAAGTAAATTCAAAATGTATCACGCTCTATGGTGTGCTTCCTGAACATTGAACAACGGTTTGTGTGAAACAATTAGATCCCTGCGCGTAACATACAGTGGAATTTAACGAGGCTTCGAGGCAGAGTTTTTGCCTCGAGGAATTTTTGTAATCGAGTTCATAGAGTAACTCGATGAATCGTTTCAGCCCTACCTGCCACCATGGAATGATTCCAATTACGCTGGTGGAGCTGCAGTACCATCTAAAGGCCTTCCGAGCCGATCAGATTCTGATTATTTCAGCTGGCCCTATCTTTGCAGCCCTTGATAGGATTTGTGCGGCTTTTGATTAGGATGCTTGCCGAATTGAAGGATTTGAGCACAATTTGTCCAAGTGCAGTGACCGGATTGTGAGCCTGGAGGAGGCAGTCACCTGCTTGGAAAGCAAATACTGTTGGCTGGTCTATAAAACAAAGGACCTTGAGTCTTGTTCAAGGTGCTAAAACAGCAGGGTAGTCTGCTTACCAGAGGGTTCTGAGGGGAGTGACCCCGTTGGATTTCTAGCTGGGTTCTTCATGGAGATGCTTCCCTCTATTCAATCACTCTGAAGCTAGACCCGGAGCACTGTATCGGCAGGCATCCAGCAGACAAATGTGACTACTCTAAACTATGTATCTTTATAACCCGGTTGCACTAGTTTTGTGACAAAGAGGCTGTGTTGCAGCAGAGAGCAGTTGGTCTACCATGAGAGAAAAGTATTTATAGTCCCTGATTTCATCTCAGGTTTTGCACTGAAGAGGGCTAAATTTCTCCCACTGAAACATCTACTCCATGAGAAAGGGGTGACATTTTCTTGTTGAACTTGCTGGAAAGAAGACACTGTTTGATTTCCATGAGGATGGCTAGTGATGGTTTTCCTAGCTTTTTGGAAATGTGTTAGGGTGATGTTATGCTACTCTTTGTTGTTTTTGCCAACTAAGCTAGATCACTAGGTTACCTGGCCATAACCGTCCATCCCGGGGACTTATTTTCATTTTGTGTAGCCTACTGATCTGGTGGGATGTCATATTGATGTATGGCTATTTATAGCATTATGTATTTAGTTATACATGTGCTGATAGGCTGAGTGACTGGTTGGACACATATTCCAGGCACTACTGAGCGGTTAATTGACCATGTATTTTTTGATTTGATCTATTTTTCTTTCTCATGGTTTAACACAATGCAATCAAATTATTACTTAAAACGATTTAGGGACATAGACACATTATTCAGTCTCATCTGTGTTCCCCTTTAAAGACCACCTAAGGTTACAAAATTCAGGGTTTAGTCAAGTTTTCCATTCTCACTTCAATAACAATGCCAAAGAGATTGCAATTTTGGTTAGAAAAATAATATATTTATATTTTTTTGGCTACTAATGTTATGTCGGACAGTAATTGGAGGCATCTAATGATAACAGGCTACATTTGGCACTGTTATCATTAGTATTAGTGGTCAAAGTTTATGCACCCAATTTTGTTGATTCCTTATAATGTGGATGTTGCCAGTAGGTTGTTGGGGAAATCCCTTTACTAAACACTCACCGACTGATATTTGCAGGAGACCTGAACTGAGGTATTGATCCGACTATGGACCACTCCAACCTCAGAACAATCTCTCCCTCTAGCATGTCAAAGTATTTTTCTGATTTTATTACATTGGGTGTACTGATCCATGGTGTTCAGAATCCACAGACTCGTGAGTATTCTTTCTTTTCACGTGTACAGTACTGTCCAAAACTTCTAGACAGGTGTGAAAAATACTTTTATTAAGAATTTATTAAGAATAAAATGTTAATAATTTATATTTGTCAATTAACAGAATGCAAAGTGAGTGCACTGAAAAAATTTATGAATCAAATTAATATTTGGTGTGGCCTACCCTTTGCCTTCTAAACAGCAAATTCATCTAGTATCCTTGTATAAAGACAGGTATTTTGTAGGCATATTGTCAGGTCTATGATGAAACAGTTATATCAAACGGTTGCTAATGATAGTCACTACAATGTGTAGGTTGATACACAATTGTTAACTGAAAAATAAACTGCTGTGTAGGAGGAATGAAACTGGGTGAGGAATATCCAAACTCGGCTAACAAGGTGTGGTTGCTGAAGACTGTTTACTGTCAAAAGACAAACACCATGGCAAGACTGAACACAGCAACAAGTCACAAGGTAGTTAGAAAGTTCAAGGCAGACAGGGGTTTCCAGATGTGATGTCCAATCTCTTTTGAAGAAGCACAAAGAAACAGGTAACATTGAGGACTGTAGACTCAGTGACTGGCCTAGGAAACTTAATTTAGCAGATGAAAGACATGCTCACTTACCTTTGCAATCGGATGATGTCCTGGAGTGCAATCACCTCAGAATTGGCAGAAAACTGTGGGACCCTGGTACATCCATCTACTGTCTGTAGAATTCTGGACCGAAATGGCTTTAATGGAAGACTTGCAGCCAAAAAGACATACTTTTGATGTGAAAAAAAGTACAAGTGACTCAATAATGCACGAAAACACACAAACCCGGGTGCAGAAAAATGGCAGCAGGTGCTCTGGACTGATGAGTCAAAATTTTAAATATTTGTCTGTAGCAGAAGACAATTTGTTCTCTGAAGGGCTGGAAAGCGGTAAAAGAATTAGGGTCTGCAGGCAACAGTGAAGCATGGTGGAGATTCCTTGCAGGTTTGGGGCTGCATTTCTGCAAATGGGTTGAGGATTTGGTCAGGATTGGTCTCTGCAATGCTGAGAAGTACAGGCAGATACTTATCCATCATGCAATACCATCAGATTGGGCTCAATTTTATTCTGCAGCATGACAATGACTCCAAACATACAGCGAAGTTCATTAAGAACTTACTTTAACATAAAAAAGAGCAAGGATTTCTCTAAATTGTGGTGTGGCCCCCATAGAGCCCTGATCTCAACATCATTGAGTCTGTCCGGGATTACATGAAGAGAGCAGCAACTGAGGCTGCATAAACCTACAGAAGAACTGTGCTTGGTTCTCCAAGATGTTTGGGCCAACCTACATGCCAAGTTCCTTCAAAAACTGTGTGCAAGTGAACATTTATGGTATAATATGGTGATTGGATTATGATCTAATAAAATATTTATTTCATTTAGATTTTTTTTGTTCACCTACTTTGCGTTTTGTTAAATGATAAATTGACATGTTAATCGTTTTTTTTACAACATTCTTACTTTGCAGCCTTTTTTCACACCTGCCTAAATTTTTGGCACAGTACTGTACATCACTCTTTCTCCTTTTCCTTTTCTCATTTCTTTGTTGATTGTTTGAGAATATAACCTCCTTTGAAAATTTGCCAATTGTTTTATCTGATCATTGCCCCTTGACCTTTGACAAATCTTGTCTGATTCCACAAATGAAAGACTCTTCCAACAGCTTAATTTCTGATCATACAGGGTCCAATGACACGTTCACATATTACTATTCCTCACTTAACACATCTGAGATCCCATCAGACTCCACCAATATGACTAAATGTTTGGATGCATTGGAAAGTTTCCCTGTCCTTCCTGATGCTGCAGATGACCGTGATTCCACTCTAAGCCTTGAAGAGGTTGTTGAGTCTTATCAAATCTATGCAAAGCAGAATAGTTCCAGGTTCAGATGGGTTTCCAACTAACTTCTTTAAGAAATTCCTCACCCAGCTTGCCCCCTTACTATTATCAATGTTTAATTAGTGACTGGAACTTGATGTGTTACCTTCAACTCTTAACACAAGCATCAATAGAACTTCTTCTTAAGAAGGGTATGTAGCCCACTTCCTGTTCTTCATTCAGGCCCCTTAGACTCCTTAATGTTGATTTGAAGGTGCTTGTGAGGTAGATAGCGAGGTGTCTTTAAGTAGTCTTACATGGGGTTCTGACTACTGTGCCCTGGAATGCAGGACCAGGCAAGGTTGACCTCTGTCCCTCTTACACTTCGCCATCACCACTGAGCCCGTTACGGCAGCATTGTGCTCCTCTGTCTCTTTCCAGGCTGTATCATGGGAGGGTGTTAAACATAGGTTATCATTGTTTTCTTGATGACCTGCTGCTCTACGTACATAATCCTGCAACCTTATTACCCTCCATTTTCTTCACTCTGGAAAACTGTGGAAAGACACCCAGGTTCAGTAGGTCTTCAGAGATGAAAATTTTGTGGATTGCTTGCACTTCACAACTTTCTTCATTACTATTTGGTGGCCAACCTTCAGAAGCTCCCATTCTGTTTGCTTTCTCCATGTACCTGGAGATACAATCACTCGCGTCTACATCTTTAAAGACTTTACTTTGTTCTGCTTTCACAATTTCCACCTCTCGCTATTGTAAATGATGATTAAATTGCAGGAAAGATTCTTGCTTGAAATAATGATTTCTTGAGTCAGGTAGCGGGTTGATCGTATGATGTTTAAGTGCTTCTCGTCCTGGAACAGGGATCTCAGTGACAAGGTAACAAAGATGTGTTTTGGAGAATCCCCCAAATAACAATATGAGGTGACTTATAAAGACTTGGGTGCTGTTCATCTAACACTTTTGAGAAGACCCTTGTCTTATCATACCCGTGACTGTCTTACATGAGCAGATCAGCAGGTCTCCTTAACATTAGGTAATCTTCTAGAGTCTTACCAGATGGCCTAGGCAAGTTGTTATTTCCAAATTCACTCAGTTACCCTTTCTTGATCAGATGTATACACTGTCCTGTTAGTAGCCTGTCATGTTAGTCTGAATGGCATCAAACATGTATTAGATGTACAATGGTAGATTCTAAAATCAATTAACCCGAAACCCTAAAGGCTCTACAAAACAAACAAAGGCATGTGTATAATATTTTGTCTGTATACTTAAAAAATGGGTGTGTGAATGTGTTGAATGCTATGTACAAAGTTGTCAAAAATCGGTTTTCAAGGCAGTACCACCAAAAACAACAGTGTGGCATCTCTTTTCGTTTATTTTTGTGATGTCATCTACACTCAGTAAAAAAATAAAATAAAATTGTCAGAATGTTGTTTTTTTGTGGCACTGCTTGATGAGACAAAGCTTATTCAATGAAGATGTGTAGTCCATTTCCACTGTGGCTTTAACTCAATTTGCTCTCCAGGCAACAGGCTTTCTATTGCACTCTTACCGCAAATTTCCCACTCTGCGTACTGAGCAAACATCCCGCCAAACCTCTGTAAACAGCAATAGCAAAGACCTCAAAACATCTGTGGATTCCCACATGAATCCAGTAAGTTGAGCTAATTAGGGCAACCTCATAGTGTTGGATATTACACGCTGTGCCTCCCATGTTTTTAAAGTCAAGATAAGGCCTTTTATCAATAAAACAGTGCAGATTCTATCCAACATACCACTAGAATGTTATTTTACTGTTATGTCACAACAGATATCATCTTTCTCTATCCTCAGCCTGGCTCAGCAGTTCTCTCCTGATAGCCCTCCTTGGCAGATTGGGAGCATTGGAAGGTTTAACAGTATGTATTCCAGCCGTGAACACATCCATCTGTCCTCTTTGTGCGAATAGAGAGAAAATGATTGAACAGAAGAGGATTGAAGTGTGTATTGTGTAACAGAGTGAGAGACCATTTCTCCTACTTCCTCACTGTTTTGTCAGTGACTCAACATGGGTCAGGGAACTCTCACCATATGGCTTTTAACCTGCAATACAGCCACAGACCACTTATAAATCACATTTAAATAACAAATACAACAATATAAAATGTATTCTAGTTGCAAGGGGGCAGAGTTTATTTTATATTTCATTGGATGCAAAAGCAATACAGAGATAAAACAAGGAACTTCAGCTAATATAACCAGTAGCTTTTCCCAGTCTCAAAGTTCTGCTCATTCACTTATAATCTTTCCCAACGGCAAACAAATGCAGAGGTGTTGCAGTAAATATACCAACGACAATAGTTACCACTTTTGTAGTGAGTATTCACACCTGGTTCCCAGACAGAGATGTGCGCTACTTTCTAAACAATCACAGCACACAGTCTTCTATGTGACACTTGAAAGTCTAAAAAAAAAAATATATATATGTATATGTTCACAACATGGCAAAATCCCACTGGATGAAATGCAAACAAAAATGAAATGAAATGAAAATTACACTAAAAGTTACACTAGTCACATATTGCGACACTTTTGCCTGGAAGTAGGAACTGCCTTTAAGCGACAGGACAATATAGAAAGTCTATAGAAAGTCGTCACACCCTTTCAAAATCTTTACCTTTCGTCACATTACACCCTGGACTTTAAAATGAATTAAATCAAACTTTTGCCAGCTGTATTCACTCAACCAGTCACTTCCCAGATTATACAACATGCTAATTGCCCCCCACCAAACATCAATTCTAGTGGTTTTGATTACTTCATAAGAATATGAGAGTACCATTCAGAGCATTATTAAGAAGTAGAAAGTATCTCTCTGAGTACCGTTCAGAGCATTATTAAGAAGTAGAAAGTATCTCTCTGAGTACCGTTCAGAGCATTATTAAGAAGTAGAAAGTATCCCTCTGAGTACCGTTCAGAGCATTATTAAGAAGTAGAAAGCGTATGGCAGCAATTACAGCCTCAAGTCTTTTAGTATGATGCTTCAAGCTTGGCACACCAATTTTTGATCAGTTTCTCCCATTCTCATTTGCAGGAAGTCTCAAGCTCCATCAGTCGATGCACAGCTATTTTCAGATCTCTCCAGAGATGTTCAATTGGGTTCAAGTCTGGGCTCTGTCTGGGTTGTCCTGTAGCTACTCTTGTTATCTTGACTGGGCCTTGGGTCATTGTCCTGTTGGAAGATGAACCTTTGCCCCAGTCTGAGGTCCAGAGTGCTCTGGAGCAGGTTTTCAGCAAGGATGTCTCTGTACATTGCTGCATTAATCTTTCTCTCGATCCTGACTAGTCTCCCAGTTTCTGCCTCTGAAAAAACATGCCCACAGCATGATCTTAGGGTCCTTCTGTTGCTCTCCAGGCGAGCTCTGATGTGCCTTTTACTGAGGAGTGACTTCCATCTGGCCACTACCATACAGGCCTGATTGGTGGAGTGCTGCAGAAATGGTTGTTATTCTGGAAGGTTTATTTCTCCAGAGCATCGCTGGAGTGACCATTGTCTTGTATTAAATGCATGTACTCATCAAATTAATTAAGAGTTAAATTAGCCCTTTGGCCGCATTTTAACAATGGAGCAAATCTACATTTTACAGTGAAGCAATTCTTCATAGTTGAATAATTCATTGTCACAATTCCAGAAAAACTTGGTCTTCGCTGTATAATTTTCACATGGTCCATAGCTCTTAAGGACTTCCAAAAAATATAGAATAACATTTCTAAAAACATAATAAAACTCTTCTAGACATTTTCCAACAAACCCTACCTACAGTGGTGCTTGAAGGTTTGTGAACCCTTTAGAATTTTCTATATTTTTCCATAAACTGTTGATCACTCCTGCACATCAGGAATTTTAGCCCATTCCTCTATATATACTGTAACAGCTTCAAATTTGGGATGTTGGTGGGTTTCCTCACATGAACTGCTCGCATCAGGTCCTTCCACAACATTTTGATCAGATTTAGGTCAGGACTTTTCCAGACCATTCCAAAACATTTACTTTACTGTTCTCTGACTTTATTCTTTGGTAGAACTACATGTGTGCTTAGGGTCATTGACTTGCTGCATTACCCACCTTCTCTTAAGACTCCGTTTATGTACAGATATCCAAAAATTTTCCTTTTAGAATTCACTGGTATATTTCAAAATTCATTGTTCCATCAATGATGGCAAGACTTCCTGGCCCAGTCGCAGCAGAACAGGTCCAAACCATAATACTACCACCACGTTTTTTCACAGATGGAATAATGTTCTAATGCTGGATTGCAGTGTTTTCTTTTTGCCAAACATAACACATCTCATTTAAAATAAATTGTTCTAGTTTGGTCTCCTCTGTCCACACATTTTTTATTCCAATCGTCGCCTGGATTGTACATGTGATCTTGAGCAAACTGCAGACAGGCAGCAAGGTTTTGTTTGCAGAGGAGTCTTTCTCCTTGCAACTCTGTAATGCTCACCATTGTTGTTCAGTCTTCTCTTGATGGTGGATTCATGAAAATTGGCATTAGCCAATGGAAGAGAGGCCTCGAGTTATTTAGAAGTTACTAGGGGTGGTACGGTTCATGACAAAACATCCGAAACGTTTGGTTTGCTTGTCTCGGTTTGGTGCGTGTGTGTGTTGCATGGTTCGTCGGTACGCTGCTAATGTACAACACCAGAAATTACGAGGGGGATGAGCGTGACAAACGCAACACAAATAGGCCATACAATTGCTCAATCTGTCTTCATTTCAGATCGACAAACGTCAGTTTAAAAGATTTTCCTCTGATTTTGAGAGGCGGCGAGCCAACGTGCAGGTCACGTCACATGTATTTTTGTAAGAGCTACACTGAAGTTGGCAGTTTGATAAATGTGTTATTCTGTAATATTTCAGGCTTCATGTGCTAAAAAGGCATATAAGTTCCTGTAAATGGCAATACACACTCATTGTTTTGCCAAATAAATGAAAAGCTTGTTGAAATCATCAACGTCTTCCCTCTTGCTGTATCAAAATCTCACTTAGCTTTCCTCAGAGATGGTCCCAATGTGGTTAAAGTCGAGTCAAATTCCGTTCATGCATGATTACATGATATAACTATTTTTTAATACTGTATCCTAAATTGTGGTTAATCAAGCTATATATCATGTGATGAAGTATATTTCTGGAGTGTAAAAATTACAAGAAAAAATAACAAGAACCATTCAGAAACCGAAAACTGTGACCCTAAAACCATGATACGAACCAAACTGTGGGTTTTGTGAACCGTAACACCCCTAGAAGTTACCCTGGCTTTTATTGTGACCTCGCAGACTTAAGTGCCTTGCTCTTGGAGTGATCTTTATTGGTCAGTCGCTCCTGGGGAGGGTAACAATGGGCTTCAACGTCCTCTATTTGTACATTACCTGTCTGACTGGATTGGTGAAGTCCAAGATCTTTGAGTGTTTTTACACTACGATAGATACCGATCACTTTCAGCAACACATTCTGAATCCGCGCAAGCTAATTTCCATACTCTTTGTCCTTACACTGTCATGTCTCCAGACCGCAATAACGCATTTGAGGGTGTGTCATTTAAGACATTTTGAACTAGGTGCCTGAGCAAAACCGGCCCAGCCCATTTACTTACAGTGAAGAATTTCCCCTCAATGCACATTTCTCCTGGGCTTCTACTAAAGCCCCAGATGGGATCTTTCGATTTCTTCTCGTGCGCTACCTCCGGAGTTTGCGTGGAATTCAAGAGTGACCCACAAGTTTACACAGTACAATTGTGTCTCGTCCCAACGTCGGCTCGAGCGGATTCGGAAAATTTAGCTGAAAGCTATTGGTATCTTTCGTAGTGTAAAAACCCTCTGGAGATTCTTTTGTAACCTTTTCCGTATAATGAGCATCAATATCTCTCTTTCTGAGATGCTCAAGTCATTTGTTCGTGTCATGTTACACAAACATTTATTGGGTTATTTTTATCTACTTTTATGACTTGTTAAAATCTGATGTTTTAAGTCATTTATGCAGAAATATAGACCAGTGTAACTACGGGGTTCAAAAACCTTTAAGCACCAAAGTAAATGTTTGGTAATGTGAGGGATGTGGTACATGTACAGACCCACGGTTTCTGCTTATGTGACCATATCTTAGTCGGTTATGTAGGGCAAGGGTTCCCTAGTGCGGTGTGCAGAAACTTTTTTTTCTTGTTGTTGACACCTTGCTGGGTGATAATTACTTGCATATCAAAACCCATGGTGTGATTACTTCTCTCATGGAACAGGCATTACATTTGTAGCTGGTTATGTAACATACAGATAGTTTGAAAGTGCCTTTGTAGATATTACTTGTTTTCCTTTTACAGAGTAATTGTATTTTTAAATACCGTATATATTTTATCAATACTCAATATTTATTGAGATTTATTGATTTTACATAATTGTTTTTGATCTATAATTTTGTGGTGCCATTTTGTGGTGCACAAAACTTTGTTGAAGTGCATGCTACAGAGTCTTCCAAACAAAACTATTTGAGTACACCCGCCACCCGCCACCAACTGCCAAATTCCTCATTTAAAGTTGTTTCTGTTTTCAAATCAAGGCAATGTTTGTCGTGAATAAAGCATAAAATTAATAAATGCCAGTTTTTCTTAGAAGCTGATCTATAATATTTCACAACACACTTGAGGGGGCATGGTAATCTAGAACATCTGATATTTGTAGCATCAAAGTTGGAACAGATCTCCTAATACAGAATTAGGACTCTCAATTGTTTCATACAACTATTGTTTCCAGACCCAGGTTGATAGTCATACTCCTGGATTGTTCTTGGAAATTACCCAGCCCTAAAAGTTTTTTAACTGAACTGTTGTAGTGTCTGCCACTGATACAAGGAATCCACAGATTTTAATGAAAATCTAAGCTACTAATGAGAATGACCAACATTTGCAACATTATTTAACTTGTGTTCCAAATCTTAATGATTTTCCATGCTTATTGTTTTGCAGTCTTTGTAAATTTGTATGAAAAACATCACTGAGTGAAATGGGGTGAGCAGAAAAGGAGCCACGTAAACAAACACATTATTTATTGGTCTACATAATTACTTCTACACTGGCATCCAGTTCTACTCTGCGGTGGTGAGAGTAACATGATATTGTAGTTCCTCAGGAGGATGAAGACTGTTGCCTGAGGCTTGCTGCGTTAAAACCATTTAAGGCTACTGTGACCTATATTGTGCTCTAGCTGTTTCTAAACCTTTAATTCAGGTTGACTTTGGCCCTTGGACCTCCGTGAGCAAGTGAAAAAAGAAACTAATTAATAAAAACTAGTGTTGTTGCAAATGAACTTGGCGTGTCTCTGGTGTGAGGCGTCTGTAGGTCCATAAACAACGCCCTCCCGACTGTCTGCTGTTCTGGGTCTTGTAAACTGCTGCCAAAAGCAATCATGCTATTTGCTATACATATCACATTATGAGGGGGGGGATCACTTTGGGTAATTTATGACAAGGACCACAGAGAAGTTTAAGTATGTGATTTATTTTCATAACTGGTGAAGGTGGGTTTTCACTTTTTTCATAAGTATGTTTACTCTGTTAGGTCACAGGGTTTCTGGTAGTGTAGGTGATTTATGGCAATTAACTATTTTGATAGACAGACAAAGTGTTTGAACACACAGACCACCTATCCAAACCACCAAGGTTTGATACATGACATGTTTTCTAAGATAATGTGAGGCAAAATAAAAAGCTTACGTGACCACAGTAAACAAAGTTGTGGTTTTTGAGCCATCTCATTCAGTTTTGTTGGAAACTACTGTTATGAAACATTTCATACTCACACAGTTTACATTTCCTAATTATGACGTAATACAATAAATTATACACTCAGTATGATATGTAGCTCCATGGCACATTCTTGAAACAGACTATGTGATTGTAATTTACATGGTATGCTTTTTTTTACTTCGCTAACATCATATATTATTTTATAAAACCCAGACGGGTGGTTGAGGCCATGTTAACGCATATGGAATTTTTATTCCTTTTTCAAAAATATCAAACAAAAGTATTAGTATTGCAAACAGAAATAATTTAATTGAAAGCAAAACATCAACCAAAAAATATTGCTTTCAAATATATACAAGTTACAAATAAAATGCTTTGAAATGTGAAAACAAATATACACTGCTCAAATAATAATAATAATAATACGTTTTATTTATATAGTGCCTTTCCAGGGCTCACGGATGTTTTACAATGAACAAGTAGCAATAATAACAATAACAATGAAACCATGAAAACAAACAAAACAACAATAGGTAAATGAGAGTAAGGGAGACTATGAAGACAGGGCAGAATACAGCAGAATACAAACAGACACAACGAAATGTAATACAACTTTAAGGATGGTAACATTCAGCAAATAGGTGAGTTTTGAGCATAGTTTTGAATTCGGAAATAATATTAACACAACAGAGAGATCGGTGGCGAGAGAAATCAAAGTAGAAAACCACACTACAGGCTGATCCAACTTTGATGTAATGTCCTTAAAACAAGTCAAAATGAGGCTCAGGTCTGGGGAACGGGCGAGCCATTCCATAGCATCAATGCCTTCCTCTTGCAGGAACTGCTGACACACTCCAGCCACATGAGGTCTAGCATTGTCTTGCATTAGGGGGAACCCAGGGCCAACTGCACCAGCATATGGTCTCACAAGGGGTCTGAGGATCTCATCACGGTATCATATAGCAGTCATGCTACCTCTGGCGAGCACATGGAGGGCTGTGCGGCCCCCCAAAGAAATGACACCCCACATCATTACTGACCCACCGCCAAATCGGTCATGCTGGAGGATGTTGCAGGCAGCAGAACGTTCTCCACGGCGTCTCCAGTTTTTTGCCAATCTTGGTGTTCTCTGGCAAATGCCAAACCTCCTGCACGGTGTTAGGCTGTAAGCATAACCCCCACCTGTGGACGTCGGGCCCTCATACCACCCTCATGGAGTCAGTTTCTGACCGTGTGAGTGGACACATGCACATTTGTGGCCTGCTGGAGGTCATTATGCAGGGCTCTGGCAGTGCTCCTCCTGCTCCTTCTTGCACAAAGGTGGAGGTAGCGGTCCTGCTGCTGGGTTGTTGCCATCCTACGGCCTCCTCCACATCTCATGATGTACTGGCCTGTCTCCTGGTAGCGCCTCCGTGCTCTGGACCCTACGCTGACAGACACAGCAAACCTTCTTGCAACAGCTCGCATTGATGTGCCATCCTGGATGAGCTGCACTACCTGAGCCACTTGTGTGGGTTGTAGACTCCGTCTCATGCTACTACTAGAGTGAAAGCACCGCCAGCATTTAAAAGTGACCAAAACATCAGCCAGGAAGCATAGGAACTGAGAAGTGGTCTGTAGTCACCACCTGCAGAACCACTCCTTTATAGAGGATGTCTTGCTAATTGCCTTTAATTTCCACCTGTTGTCTGTTCCATTTGCACAACAGCATGTGAAGTTGATTGTCAATCAGTGTTGCTTCCTGAGTGGACTGTGATTTCACAGAAGTGTGATTGACTTGGAGTTACATTTTGTTTTTTAAGTGTTCCCTTTATTTTTTTTCAGCAGTGTATTTAAAATAAATCCAAATTATTTTCAGTGATGATTGCAAATACTATTCTTTGGTTGCAATAACTCTTTTTGAAACAATCATTCCGTCTGGGTAGAGTTTAGAGGCATACCAAGATTATTCACTTTCATCGTTCAAACGGCTTTGGATCTTTCTTTTTTCCAGGTGCCGGATTAACATTTAGAAAGCTCAAGGTAAATTAATATTCAGTCTTAGTTGCTAGTGTTTTAAATATTTAACCTACAACAGCTGCCTTTATTGCAGCCATAGTGACTACAGTAACAAATAAAATCGATATTGCTCACCCCCTCAACGTGACTACAACTCACACAAGAGGGAGCGCATTAAAACCGGTTGCCCATGGGCAATGCTTAATATTGGAATGCCTCTAAACTCCACCCATATGGAATGTTTGTTCCAAAAAGAATTGCAACTGCAAAAAAATTAATCTAGAGCAAAAAGCCAGGGTAACATAAATGAAGGTAAAGAAATCATGCAGCCAATCGGCGGCTGGGCGACACTTGGCAGGATGAACCATGTGCATGCCCCTCAACGTCCCACAGATGTATCCAAGAAGTTGCGGAGCTGCCGACAAGGCAGGGTTAGTGGGAATTGGAAAGAGAGGAAAATGTGTGGGGGGGGCCTGAAGCTGTGTATGGGATGCACTTGGACTTTCCAACATGACAAGGATCCAAAACACAAGGCCAAGTTGATCTTTCAATGACTACAGCAGAAAAAAGGTTCTGGAGTGGCCATCTATCTCCTGACCTCAATATCATGGAACCACTTTGAGGAGATTTGAAACATGCAGTTCATGCAAGGCAACCCAAGAATTTATGGGACCTCTAGGCTATTTGCCAAGAAGAATGGGCAGGTACACTTAATACACAATGTTAAGAACTAAGGGTATGCAAACTTTTGGACTGGGGCCATTTTATTATTTTCTTCATATTTTGTTTAATGACTGTCGTATTACAGTATGTGATGCCTTATAGTTTCATTTGAATCCCATAAAAATAATAGTAATATGTTTTGCCTGATCACTCATGGTATAGTGATGCTATGGTACATGACTTACAAATCCTGCAAGGGTATGTAAACTAATGAGCCAGACTGTATTTACATTTACGAGTTCCACAGTTCCCTTCACTTTTCACACTCTTGCATCCTGTCCTTCTTGCCAGCTTGTTCATTGGCTTTCTGATAATGATTACTCTACTGAAATAGTGTGCAGAAGTACACATATCCATTATACTTGTAGCAAATTAATTCCGAAGTGTTCTTTGGTAGCCAGGTTGCATCTGTACACTTCTGAATTCTGAAATATACAGAAGCGCCTTGGCTACCAATGTACGAGAAATGTCACCAGACGCATTGGGCAGAGGTTGAAAATGCAACAAGACAATGACTCAAAACACACTGTCAGAAACTCTCCAAAACAAGCAAGTCCTTAAAATGGCTGCAGTATAGACTTGGCAAAGCATTTCCATAGATAATATTGAGAGTTTGGGTCAGTGGTTAGCAGACTGACTGTGTTAGTGCAATAGGTTTGTGACTATGGTAAATGCTAGTTTTTATACTTCTTACATTTGCTTTAATTTTTTTTTTACCTTTATTTAACCAGGTAAGTTGACTAAAAACAATTTCTTATTTACAGCAACGACCTGGAAGCAATTAGGGTAAAGTGTCTTGCCCAAGGACACAACGACAGTTGGCTTAGTCAGGAATCGAACTGGCAACCTTCTGACTCGTCTGACTCCCTACCCACTGAGCCATCTGCCCCCCCATCAATATGTATGCTCACATAAAATCGGGGGATTATTCTTTGAAAGTGCTGTTATTCTTAACTTTGTAAAACATGTTGAAACATCCAGAAAGAAAAGGTGAAAGTCTGTGCTCTAGCCTCATACCTTTGAATCATTTTTCATATGAAAATGTGATTTTGACTTACTGTCAAAATACCGATGGACAGCACTGTACTTCGGTGATCTATAGCTAGTCTTATCTGTCGTGTATTCTAACATTTCATTTAAAGGTAAGTGTTCAACTCATTATTAGGTGTACATTGTGGATATGTGATGTGTCCTGAAATCGAAACTATTTGGATAGTAAATATTGATGTAAGTTTGAAACGACAGTGACTCTGAAATAAAAAAATAAAAAAGTCCTTTAACTTCTAAGTGTTTGAATACAAATATTTCACAATGAAAATGCCCCCATACTAATCAGATGAAAGAGTGGTTCCATGACCACCAGAATGATGTCAAATCACCAGATCTAAACATCATTGAACATTAATGGGACGTTGTTGTGCGCAGATTGCAATGTACAAAGTAGATTTTCACTCCTTCATTCCTTGGAGCTGTTCTGAAGGCCAACTTTGGCCCGACTCCTTAATATGCGATGAGATCACACAGCCTTGTACAGGCTACAAAACTAAATCTACATGGCGAGACTAGACAAAAAGGGTTAATAATCATAAAATTGTTTTCAAATGTGTTTTACATTAGGAGTAGATTATATATATTTTTACAGTTATGGCCTTTGTTTGAATTGTATTATTGCTGCTAAATTAATCTCAAAGCCCACACCCAATCCCTGGATAAAATGACTCCCCTCCACAAAAAAACTAAAACAAGCAAATTGATTGGGCGATTGGCCGATCCAGCAGGGTAATGGTCTGTCGGTTTGTTGCATCTTTATCATTAACATAACATTAAAGTCCAAGACAAATTCTGGGCATGTCTACAAATACTGAGTGAATTAAAGTGATTCTGATTATCCTTTTTTGCTCCTCTTCCTTCCTTTTCTCCAGGCCCTGTCTTTGATCGTGCTGCCTTTTATCCCAGCCTCCAACCTCTTCTTCCCCGTTGGCTTTGTCGTGGCAGAGCGGGTACTTTATGTTCCCAGCATGGGTTTCTGTCTTCTTGTCGCACATGGCTTCAGGATTGTCTCCTACAAGGGGTGAGTAGAACAAAACGAAGCCTGGATCAAGATCTAATTTGTCTTTTTGAAAAATAAAAGTTGATTAAACCGCACGAGCAGATGTAGCGCTTTTGGGAGATAGTTGTACCCTTGTGACACAAAGTCTGATTGTATATTTAAATGTGACTCATGTATAAAGCAATCCCCTTACATACATGGCTTTGAATTATAGTTTGACTAACACAGATAATAAACCAAGTACTCTATTTTGGACTTGTGTAAAAGCCAAGTTGTATTCATACTAGCACTCGTTGATGATTTTCATTGTTATAGCCAGTGATTGCTATTTTCATACTTTTGTATAAGGTTTATTAATAATGATCAGTTTTTAAAGCTCCCATGTAGTTGGTGGACATAAGTTAAAAAAATTAAAGTCACCAAAAGTGGTAGGTTCATGTAGTACTGGCAGGGATAGATAATTAAGACCAACCAATTACATTTTTAGCTCTAACTCTGTAGATTATGGCTTAAATTTTGATAACTGAAAAGCTCATTATTTATCCATGATGCAAAATACCCATACACAGGTGGAACTAAATTAATGTGCCTCTGATGCCTTAACTTAATATTTAGAAACCTTAAAATAAATGTTTTCCCCCGTTTTACAAAAAAATAAGCATATCCCTCACTCCTGGGATTTTTTGTGTACTGCCCATTGCAATAGCAAAGTAACCTAAACTGTTGGTCAAGAGTTGGTTTGTGTTTCTGTCCATGTTTAAACAAGAAATTAAAAACTTTAGATACAGTTGAACCTCATACTTAACATTTTCTTTAGCTGTCACCCAAATTAATGCCCATGGTTTTAGAATAGGATGTCTAACAAGCTCATATGGGTGTGATTGTCAGGGGTCTACACACGTTTGGCTATATAGTGTTAGCATCACAAGCAGACCATTCACTTTTATTTTGTATCACAGGTGTAATCAATTGCATAATCACTAATTCACCCATTTTAAATGGAGAAAAGTACTCACTGCTGTTTTGTGTCCCGGCGTGTATTACACTGAGCGTGGAAAAGACAAGAAAAACTGTTCTCCTAAAAGTTAGGAGAATAGAAAGAAGGTAATATCCAAGCATGGTCAGCGTAAAGGCTACAAGACCATCTCTAAAGAACTTAATGTTCCTGTGAGCACTGTTGCTAAAATTATTAAGACATTTAAAGCCCATGGTCTGTAGCCAACTTCAACAAAAGAAGGATTGTTCTGTGTAATCTAAACACCTGGAGTTCTCCCAGGGGTAAATTTTCTGATCTTTTTACTATTATCTGATCCATTCAGGTCACATATATTTGCCTTTCAGTTTATAATTTCTTCTATCAAAATTGAATCAATGAATAATCAAAAGACATCTGAATAACACTAAATGTGATAGTTTTATATTCCAATCGACAGAGTTCATGTTTAAATTCTAATCTAATAGTAGCGCATTTTGTGCTAATAGGGAAACATTTTTAAATAGGCCTGAAATTGCCTGATAGCCTATGATTATTCAGGTAATGGGAATACACATGCTTTCATGGCTGTGCAGATGTGATCGTTGCTGCTAGGGCGATGAAACTTTTCAAGACAGCTGACCTCCTGCCCTCTTCCTAGGGTGGCACATGGGGTTAAGGGTCCCCAGACTACGGGATTACATGACTAGTGAAGAAAAACAGGGACTTCTTTCTTGAGCAAAGTAAAATGTGTGCAATTGCATTGACCTTGTTTAACAAATATATTTGTATCCTTTTTTCAGTTTTTTTTATTATGTTATTTATCAGAACCTTTTACTGAAATTTGTCATTTTTGGGATTTTATCTGAAAGAGCTGAAACTCCAGTATAGACGTTTACCGCGTGTTGACTGCCCATCAAAGTCACCAAAGATGCATGGGCAAATGTAGAGTAAGCTATTGAACATTGTTGGCTTGTGAAGATTTAGTTAAAAGGAATATTTTACCCCATGCAATTGTTTAATTTACTTTTTTTCATTTCATTTAAGTACTACAGTTCTGGAAAGAATAAAGACCAATGCAAAAATAATGTTGCTCTAGTTTTACTATCAATAGGTAGTAAGAAGTGATCAGTCCAATGATTTAATTATTCGTAGTGTCACCTTTTACTTTAATTACAACCATCATTCTGTTTGGATGTTTTTTATTAGCTTTGCACACCTAGATTAGGGAATATTTGCCCATTCTCCCTTACAGATTTGTTCGAGTTCAATCAAGGTTTGTGGTGAGCAGCGATTGACATCTGTAATCAAGTCTATCCACAGATTTTCAATTGGACAAAATTGAAAAAAGCCCCAGTTGCATGTGTACACATAAATAATCTCAGGACAGGTAGATTTTTTTTACTCCATTTTGGGTGAAGCAGGGAGACGTGCTCTCACCCACTTTATTTGCTCTTTATGTAAATGACGTAGCTACAGAATTAAGCATGCCGGGTTAAGTATACCACCTGATAATATGAAATTTAGTATTTTATTATATGCTGATGACATTGTGTTGGTTGCAGAGCAAGAGATTAATTTAAAAAAATGCTAGCTATTATGAGTGTATGGTGCAATATGTGGAGACTTGCCATTAAACTGTGAAAAAACTCAGAATATACATTTTAGAAAGCAAATTGAGCAGCAAAGCAACTGTACCTTTCAGTTTGGTTCCATGCCTTTAAAGTACACCAGTTCGTGTAAATATCTTGGTTTCGTATTTATTGAACATATGTGCTTCTCAGGGGGAAGGTAAGCATTGTCAAGAGTCAGCAGGAAGAGCGTTTGGGTCTGTGATAAATGAAATGATTTATGCTGCAGGAGTCGAGCTATGAGGTGTTTTTTTGGGGTGCATAAATATACAGCTAAGCGGGCTATTGAAGGGGACATGGGAAGGGTTTCATGTCAAGTTAAACAGAGATGTGAAAAAGTTTGGCTGAGGAACCGTCTGGTCCAGTTGCCAGAGGAAAGGCTAACCAATAACATTTTTAACTGGGACAAAGCACATGGGGTACACTTGGTCGAGAGAGGTTTCTGCAATAATTTCGCTTTCTGATTTAATTTCCATTTTTATTAATAATGTGCAGTGTAATATAAATATAGTTATAGAAAAACTATGAAATATCCATAAGGAACCATAAAAGGTTGAGATTTGGAAAATGCCAAAACTTATAAACTATGTTCAAGTTGAAGAAGGTTACTATACTGAGACTTACTGTATATACATTTAGGTTACACTTTATTTGGAGAGTCCGAAATTCCATCTGTAGGTGCTCTACAAATAGTTTGTTGATGGTATGACTATCAACAAACTATCAACCAACTATCTGTTGATAAGCAACTAATTGTGTAGATTAAGGGTAGAAGAAAGTTTAGAATATGTTTTAGGGTAATGGTTAAGTTTAGGGTTAACATTAGGGGAATGGTTAAGGTTAGAATTACGGTTAGGTTTAGTCGATAGTCTGTTATAATGTTGTTGATAGTCTTCAGATAATCTGTAGAGCATCTACAGATAGACTTTTTGGACTCTCAAAATAAAGTGTTACCTACATTTAAATATACAGAGGTCCCTGTGTGCTCAGTTGAACAGGTACCTTGCCTCTGGCAATTGAGGTATAGTAGGTAGATATTAAGGTATTCCAGAAGAGCAGCGTTTGTCTTTTTTGTGATCTTAGTGTTTTTGAGGATGAATTTAATTTTTTATTCAGTTACCCCATGTACAGTAATTTGAGGAACCACTTGTTTGGAAAATGCAGTTGCCTGATTAGTTTTGGAAAATGCAGTTGCCTGATCTCAAGGTAATATGTTGAATTTGCTTTTTAATGAGGTAGTTTTTGTTTTAGCAAGATTTATAGAAACTCCATGGAAACTAAGAACACTGTATCCCTCATAATAATATCATATTTGTTACAAAAATGAATGTCCTGACATGTTGAATTTGTTGACCTGCATGATGTGACTGACCATGTGGTCATCCGTGTTGTTTGTTTGTTTGTTGGTTTGTTTGTTTGTTGGTTTGTTGTTCAGTGTCTTGTAAGCCCATAAAGCCTGGGCACCATAGGTGCAGGACACTTAAGTAAACAATTCAATCAATCTATCAAAAAATATAAGGACTTTTTTTATCCTTCAAAATTGCTGTTGGCCTCTTTGTAGCTTCCCTGATCAATGTCCTCCTGACTCGGTTATCTAGTTTAGAGGGACAGCCCGATTTAGGCAAGTTGTTAGTATAGGGTTGAACAATTTAGGGGAAATATCTAATTGTTATTTTTCTGACAGATACTGTAATTGCGATTAAATTTTTTTAAGTCAAGCTTCTGTTGATTATTTACTGTGAAATAATTTAAAACATGATGGAGCATTACCACCTGATGTATTACATGCATTTCAAATGTGGATACTACGTGCTTTAGAATGCAAACCTAATATGTGCTGTGTACAAATATAACTTTCCTAAGTTGGCACCTTCACCTGAACCCTGTTTACTCTCAACACTGTGTAGAACAAGCTATTCTGAAATAAATTATAAAAAAGTCTGTGACCCATTTTTAGGGATTAATGACATTTTGATGTTGTTAGATTTATTTATTTTTTATTCATCAGTTGGATACATTGCAACTATATAAAAGTCCTGTTTAGAGAATTCGAAGAGAATGTGTTACTGGATTTGTTCCTATGCAAGTCCTATCCAAAATGCAAAAATATGCATTAAAAAGCTTCTTAAAACTGTTTGAATCTCATATGAGTTCTATATGATCCTATTATGACAGAAAATCATAAAGGACTGTTTTTCTAGGTGTGTATGTCTTAGTTTCAGTAAAAAATACAAAGGAAAGTGCTTCAGTCACCCTGATATTAGCCAAATTGGTATGAGGGCAAACAGCATCAAGCCATATTAATCAGTTAGACTGCTATCCTATTTAACATTTATATTTAATTTAGAAAACATTGGCCAAGTTAGTAATCTAGAACATAGTAATAAAACTGTTGTGCTTTGGCTGGCCTATTGGAAAGCAACTCACTGACGCTACAAGTCGGCAAACGTTCAGCATTTGTGATTTTCTATAATTGTTTAAAATTGCAATTTAGATTGGAAAAAGATTAATCATTCAGCCTTAGTGCCATATGCTTTTTACCAGTGTTGCCACAGTTACTATGGGAAAGTAATCTGATTACTCTTTTAAAAAGTAACTTTGTTACTTTACAGATTTTTTATTTTAAAAGATTTTTTAATAAAGATACTTTATTAGTTACATTCAGCAGCTGCCGACTGCAACATAAAAATGACAACCGGTTTTGACAACACTCACTTTATTGGAAGTGCATTTTTAAAAGTAATGTCAACCATGTATCTCCTGACTTTTTAAGTTGAACCTTTTGAAGTAAAATAAAGACAGTCTTTCTTGACCTGACATTTTTAACTGTTAACAGTGGATTTTCTACTATGACATGGTCTGAAGCCAGACCGATAAGCATTCAAAATCCAATTTCTATCTAATTGAGTGCAACTGCTGGTTAATAATTTTAATAATTATAGGTTTTCACAACATTGTAATTATTTAAATCACTGGGATCTTCACATTTAATAAGTGGAAGTACTAGCGCAGCCTTCCAAATCTCAGGAATTATACCTGTTAAAATAAGTAAAAGATGTGAGAAAGTGGTTCAGGATTAACAGTTGCCAGAAGCTGCAAGAGACAAAAAATTAGATAATCTGCCCCAGTAGCAGTTTTTATATCAATAGTTAAAAGGGCTTTACATACTTCCTCAGATGTAACTTGCTGAAATTAGAAAGATGGTCTCAGCATGGTACTGGTGTCATAATTAGTCCTTTCTTTGGGTTTTATGTCAATGTATTTTCTGTCTGCTCGTTTTGTTTCTTTACACACCATACAATTGCATTTGGTTACAATTCACTAGCTTTGTAGTGGCTTCATAATTATTAGTGCAGTTAATTCAAACGCTATTGTTCTGAATAGAGAACTGGGGAGTTTGTGTTGCCGGCATTGTGTGGTGTTGCCGGGCGAATGCGCCGACCCCACCGCCAGTGATGCCTCTGGTCAATTCTGTCTTTAAATAAATTTCCAGCTGTAATAAAATGCATCACACACTGTAGTCAAATATGATTGAATTTGGAATAGAGGAGTGGCTACTTTGTTTAAGATATATTATAGCTTTTCAGAATTTCAGGTCACCATGACTGCTAGACAATGGATTTAAATAAAAAGAAATCTTCGACAGAGATGGTACACTTGTTTCTGAGTTGCTTGTATATCAGCCAGTCACCAGCTAGACCAGTGTGTCTGGCCTTAGATCAGGCTTTGTTTTAGTAATTTAGAGTAGTAAATCATTTAGTATTTCTAATCCAAAACAGTGTCATCACCATCAGAGATCTTAAATGTACAATATGTAGTTTTTGGCCGCTAGGGATCTTTCTGTCAAAACAATAGCAAAAGATGTACTTGGATGACAACGGGATGTAACGTGGGATCATGGGTTTTGTTATCGTCATCAATGACAACCTTCCAATCTAGCGTCTCCGGCAGAAAAAAATGTTCACTGACAAAGTAATGTATTATTAAAAATATTATAACTTTATTCACGTTATGTTTGGTGGTTCCCTGGAACTTAGAGCAAATACAGCAGTCGAAGGTTATATGACGGCATTGACGGAAGACAAAATGAAACGGCCCGTGTCTTCGAATTATATTACAAATTTCTATTGGTTTGAAAGTTGGTGGAAACATTTAGAATTATGTAAGTACACAACTAAGAAATATATATAATCTAGGTATAGTGATGTTTGCTTTTTTAATACAAAGTAAATCTTTTGTTATTGTTTTGGAAAACTACATATTGTACCTTTAAGCCACATGTCAGAGCACATTCAAATGTCAGGGTTGGAGTCTTAAGTCTACCCTTTACCCTTAAGTCTAGCATGTCAAGTTTAGAGGTGATGCTTTGAACATCAATGTGCATTAAGTCAAGCCCTTGTTTTGCTTTGAAATCTGAAGGGCAATATATATATAGTAACTATGAAATGTAAAAGGAAACTACTACATTCAGCAATCATAAAAAATTGACATAAAACAATGTTTCAGACAGTCAATAACTCCAGGTTAATATGGGAACCAAAAGTAAAGCCGAAAGGCATATTATATAGACACTTAAATATATGTATTATTAAGTCAAACATCTTCTCAATGGTTCAAATCTTGACTTTCTTTGTCTGTCTGAAACCTGGCTGCATGAATATTCACCCTGAGCATGCTCATCAGTACCTGGCTATAATATCTATAAAAGGGACAGAGTGTGCTCAAAAGGAGGGGGAGTCCTAATCTATGCCGAAGATATATTTAATTGTCATGAAATCCATGTATCAAATGTATATGGACTGGAATTTCTGCTTCTAAATGTAACACTGTCGCCACAAATGTAATTTGTTCTTATAGTCATCTACAGACCCTCTTCGTCAAATATAGATTTTATGAAAAACTTGATAATGTACTGAAAAAATGTAATTTTAAGAAAGAGGTAATCATTATGGGTGATTTAAATATAGACTGGGAGGATAAACAAAATAGGACAAAACTGAAAAAGGTTATGGATGAGATTTAACACAGGTAATTTGAGGGTCCACAAGAATAACTATTTCCACCAGTACACAGATTGACTGTCTGATCATAATTTAATTCTAGTGTCAAGAAAACTGAATAGTAAGCGTTTTAAACCCATGCCTGCAACAGAATCTCATAGAATTCCAAGGAATGAGCAAAATAATTTCCAAACTTCAATCCAACAGGTAAACTGGAATTAGCTTTTAACAGGAAACTATTTCGAACAGGATTGTTTAACATTCTCAAACAAAATACAAAAACTTATTCTACAATTTACCCATAAGATTAAACATAGGGCTAAAAATAAGTCTCCCTTGGTTAAATAATGATATTTTTAAACTGATGAAAGAACGTGATCTTGCTCAAAATTCGATCAATACAAAACTTTAACATGATAAGTATCACTACATAATGTTAAGAAACAAGGTAGTAAAGGATATTAGAATAGCCGAAGGGAACCTTTTTTATCGCTGCTTTAAATATGGCCAGAGGAAATGTTAAAATAATCTGGAGCCAATAGAAGGAACTGATAGGGAAACATCACAGCCATAGTAAAATACCTGAAATAAACCATAATGGAATTTGCTTAAGGCACCCAACAGAAATAGCAGAGGCTTTTAATCACTACTTTGTTGAATCTGTAGCTGAAATCTCTCAGTTTCCTGGTAGATCAGGACAGAGTGCATCCAGTAACCATAGTAGAACCTGCTTTTACCAAAAAAAACATTACTGAATCAGAAGTCGTGAAATCCATCAGGTCCCTTAAAATTTCTAAGGCAAAAGATGTGTTAGGGATAGATACAACTATGCTGAAAGATGTTGGCTCAGTTTTAGCTAAACCAATTACATAAATTATTAATCTTTCAATATCAACTGGACAGTTTCCAAATGCATGGAAATCAGCTATTATTACTCCAATTTTCAAATCTGGTGATTCATCTTACTTAAGTAATTATAGGCCGATAAGTATTCTCTCGACAGTATCCAAAATTGCTGAGAAATTGGTAGCTGAGCAGATAGTTTTCATCTAGAAAACAGCTCCACCTCTTTTCACCCTATGCAGTTTGGCTTTAGAACCAAACATTCAACAGATATGGCCAATTGCCTTTTAATTGAGAAAATAAAATTTTCTGGATTTGGGTGGAGTTATAGGTGCAGTATTTTAGGAAGGCTTTTGATACTGTTAATCATAAAGTTCTCCTTGTCAAGATATTCAAATTTAATTTCTGTGATGGTGCTATGGCATGGGTGGAATCTTATTTAACAAATCGGTCTTAGTCAGTTTCTATTGATAATCATAGATCCAAGTTTATGCAGTTACCTACTGGTGTACCACAAGGATCTGTCCTTGGTCCACTCTTGTTTAGCTTATATATTAATGATCTTCCATATGTTTGTCCTGAGGACATGTAAAAAAATATGTAAAACGATCAAGTTTAATATTGCAAATTTTTATTCCATGAGAAATAACATGTCTACGAAGGCTGCCAGTATGTTTTTACACTCTATGATTTTTACTCATTTTAACTATTGTCTGACAAGTTGGTCTCAGGCCAACTCTAGTATACTGAAATCACTATACAAACAAGCTATAAAAATTTTAGATAACAAACCAAAGCTTTGTATCACTGCCCAATTTTTTAAAAGTACAAGCTGTTGAGCTGGGGAGACCTAATACAATATGTAAATGCATGCCTGTTATATAAAGTCACTCACAACCTAGCTTCACCGCCAGGGCCGTTTGAAGGAATTTGGGGGCCCCAAGCAAAATGGACATGGAGACCCCCCAACCCTTCGCCCTGCACGCAAAACCTACAGGAACCACAGCATAGCCATAAAGTTTAAGTTCACCCACACTTTATCTAAATAAAAAAGGTTTACAGTTCATAAACTGCTGTTGCATAAACTGTGGATAAAAAAATGTTTAAAGTGCAAATACTTGTGTATAATTAAATGTTTTCTAATTATAAGTCGTGCTGTAAATGAACAGTTTATGGTAACACAAATTATATTTATCATGTAATATATTAGGTATCGGGTAGTGATTAGAAATCTGTATACCTTTAAGAAACCATTTTTAAAACATCTATGAATATTACATAGATAGACGGACCAGATATTCCTAACACTTTGTTAAGGGTAACTAATGCTTAAAAACACTTAAAAACATCCCAAGCTAATGTTGGATGCACAGAATTTATTGTGTGGTTTTCCTAACCCCCATTTGGTAAATAGATAATCATGGTGGAATAGTTAGTATAACATGCTAACGTTATGCCAATTTCATTAAAACGTATTACAAAGCTATAGCAAATGTCATGTCAATAAATACGATAAACAGTGATTCTGGAACAGATCTGAGTCTTCCCTATCCCGTGAAAAACATATTACAGTAGTATGTAACCATCCGTTCGAAAAAAAAGTTGCACTTACTGTTCGTTACCAGCAGCATTTGCCCTCAGGCAGGTTACAGGTAACGTTAGCTAACATAAATGTATTTTTGCTAGCATACTGGCTGCAAAATTACACCAAGACAATTAGAGCTATTTTATCCAGTGTAATTTATCACTTACCAATATCTTGTTTTTTTTATCCTCCGTTTCCTTTCTCTTTTTACTTTTCTGGCTTCCTGAATCATAATTTTGGGTCCTGATGACTGCCGACCGAGAAGGTTTTGTATTTTGCCGGCAGCAGAGATCACGAGAGGGGCCCCTTGAGGGGGATCCCGATAACGGTGTCATTGAACTTTACTGCATTGACTATCAAAGGGGCGCTCACACAGTTTGTCGTTGCATTTTATTCTTAACCAGTCGTTGTCTTGGGGCCCCAGTCCAGCTCGGGGCCCCAAGCAATTGCTTGGTTTTCTTGCTTTGTCGCGACGGGCCTGTTTACCGCAACTTGCTATCTACATCAATCAAAGAACAAACACTGATTGTGTCACAAGGGATTCCTCGAGCGGAGATTGTGTTATTCCAAGGCGAAAAAGTTATTTTAGTCAGCCTGGTCCATTATAGGGTCAAGGGAGTGGAATTCAATTCCATTCCATATCAGACAAGTGAACACATATAAACATTTTACTAAGCTGCTGAAACAATGGATGGGCAGTAAATTACATTTTACAGTGCTGTGAATTTATACTATTGGTTTTATTGCTCTTAACTGTTATGTCTTGTCTAATGTTTGTATTTCTTGTTTTCTATTTTGTAACTTGTCCTAAAATGTGCTGTTTGTCTTGGATTTTTCTGAGTCATTTTGTAATAGTTTTTTTCTGTTTTTGTGCCTTTTTTAACATCAAGGCAAGGGGACTACAGATGACGAATAGACTTTTTGGCTAATACTGGCATTTTTAAATGTAAATCATGTGTTCTATTAATTTGCACTGTCACCTTTTAAAAATAAATTAGTTTTTGCAAGGGAGGCAGAGTTGGCAGATTACACATGCTTACATTGACAAATATGTTAATTATGGTAGGGATGACTTTCAAAAGATCTGAGGTGTTAGCAATTGCAGGACCACATCTAACTATTACCGTATTTTAGCGCATAAAGCGCACACCCAATATTAATGTGCACCCATGTACATCACGCAGAAATCTTGCTGTTTCTCAATGTCAAGGAAAGATCCTCCGAAGCCAGAATTTCAAGGATTCTACGTCATCGAAGTCCGTCGAAGGACTGTTCCAATGTCAAGGATCCTCAGAATTTCAACCAAGGACTGAGTCCTTCATTCTGAGAATTTCCCATAGACTGTATAGGATGCATATCTATATCCTTCGCACTCCCAAATCACACACAATCCTTTGCGCGCGGCTTTGCCGGCTTGGTAAAAAAAGTAATTGTTGGACGTTAGTGGAGACAGTCGGAGCGATTACGGGGCAATATGCTTTAAAATATAAGAATCTTTAGTTGAATCTTCCTTGGTGGGACTGGTCCATCCAAGTCAGGTTCTTCAGAGGCTAGGCGAGGCTCCTCCTTAGCATTAGGAGAACACGTAAATGGAACAGAAATGGAACAGGCTAGCAAGTGCACATCATTGCGTCATTGTGTCAGTGAAAAGGTCCACCTTTTGGCGCTGCAATTCAACAGTAAACAGTAGCAATTTGTACCGACATTTAAACGTTAAACTTTACTTATATTTACTACCGTTTTAACAAATGTACAGTAACGTTAAACACTAAAGATACTTATATTTGAAAGCATATGCCTCGTAATTGCTCCGACTCCACTAACGTCACATGGATTCCACTCAATATCAGCAGATACTTGAGAATAACGTAGAGGAATCAGTCACAAAGTTGAAGTTGTGCCGGGGCTGGATATTTCAAGAGGAAAACGACACAAAACACTGCTCAAAATCTACTCTTGCATTTAGCAGAGGGGCAAGTTCAATGTTCTGGAATGGCCATCCCAGTCCACAGACCTGAATATCATTGAAAATCTGTGGGGTGATTTGAAACGGGCTGTCCATGCTCAGCAGCCATCAGACCTAACTTAACTGGAGATGTTTTGCAAGGAGGAATGGTCCAAAATACCTTCATCCAGAATCCAGACACTCATTGCAGGCTATAGGAAGTGTCTAGAGGCTGTTATTTCTGCTAAAGGAGGCTCAACTAAATATTGATGTGATATTTCTGTTGGGGTGCCCAAATATATGCACCTGTCTTATTTAATTTGGATGCATATTGCACATTTTCTGTTAATCCAATGAACCTCATTTCACTACTGAAATATTACTGTGTCCTTCAGTTATTTGATAGATCTAAATGAAATTGCTGATCCAAACACCAAATTATTTATAAATGAAAATCATGGAAATTGTTAGGGGTGCCCAAACTTTTGCATCTGACTGTACGTACATACATGCATGCATGCATGCATGCATACATACATACTTGCGGTACATAGATACTGTACATTCTGTACGTACATACAAACAAACTTGGAAATAAACTAGAATAACCATAATCCTTATTGAAGCCGTATCTACTTTAAGGAACTAAACTACTTAAAATATGTTTTATTTGCTTTGACAAATTTAAATACTAAAATGATTGTCAGACAGCTCTGCTGTAGAATTAGGCAACTACTGTAGCTGCTAGCTACAGTACATGTTAGTTGACACTAGCTAGCCAGCGACTACTTTAGCATAGCTATATAGTGTGCACATCTGGAGTATTCGTACACCTCAATGAATCGAAATGTAAGCATCCAAAGAGCACTATATACAATGACCATTTATTATTTTTTGTTTTCTCTCTATTGACCAGGTATTTGAAGAATATCTCCTGGCTGATGATTGGAGTACTTTTAACCACACACGCAGTAAAAACTTTCAACAGGAACTGGGACTGGGAGTCTGAATACACGTTGTTCACATCTGCCCTAAAAGTATGTTGATCAGATCACATAATTCCTGGCCTAACTTTCAATATACTTGGCCCAATTTTTTACTTCTCCAGTGTTCTTTCCAAAGCAACATTTTTATTTGACCGTTAAATGAAAAGCTAAATCCACTTTTAAATTTACTTCTGCTGAGGGCATATAAAAAAGTTCAAAATGAGACTGGAATCGTTTACCTTTAATGTACAATACAGTGGTTACAATTTAAAAGTATTTGTAATTATATCACAAAATACAGAGATAGATACCTAGAGTTTCTACATACCTGTTTTTTTCTGTTCTTTGCCTTCTCTCTTCAGGTCAATAAAAACAATGCTAAGCTATGGAATAATGTTGGCCATGCTCTGGAAAATCAAAACAATTACGAGAAAGCTCTGAGATATTTCCTTCAGGCTACGCGAGTTCAACCAGGTAAGATATAATCCTTCATTCATATTGTAGAAAAATGACAAGAGCGTTTTTTTTCAGGCTGTTTATTGTTATCTTGGAAAACATGGTTAAAATTCTTTTGTAATTTCAAGTACTTTTTTGTGCAAAACCGCACTCATTGGCTGAGCTGTTTTTTCCATTGTATCATGTAAAGCAGTCATCAAGCCTTTTATTATTGAATCAGGTGTGCCTGTTTAGGGCTACAGCAAAACTCTGGAACGCTTGGGGGTCCCTGAGGAGAAGGGTGAAGACCTATGATGTTAAAGCATTGATAATTACTTATACAGCTACAGGAAGTACATAATGATGTTGAAGAATGATTATTGTGTTGAATTTTTTATATGTTGCCTTGGCAATCAAATTAGGAAATTGTCGTAAATTACACTTTATTCTTCCCTATCTAGTGCAGATGTGCAGAGAAAGTAGCGCACTATATTATATTATACTAGGTAGCTATTTGGGACACATTCAGTAACTTTGCAGGACAGCCATTCAAATAAATCCATGTCTCCATAATGTTATTGCTGGCTGAGGAGAGGCCCATGATCCTTCGGTCAGTTGGAGTTTGGAGGGAACTGTTGGTGTGTCTACACAACAAAAACGCAATGCTGAAATGTTCACAGGGAGGAGTTCACATGGATAAGCAACGTGTTCAAAGGGAACAGTGCTATCTGGCTGGGCTTACTTTCAAAGTAACATCTTTAATGTGCCCGGTCATTAAACTAACCCTCAGAAAACTACATAAAGGCCTGAATGTCATAACCTTTCAATTGACAGTCATGTAATTTAAGAATGTGATAAATGAACACGTCTTTAATGTTTAGTCTTGGATTGTGTCGCGTTTTCGTTGAAGCACATACACTGGCATGGGACTGGATTCTTTGTGCAGAATTTTTGGAGGTTCTGATTTGTGTAATGGAATTAGAAAGGATACAGCTCCAAACAGGTCAGTTTGCTATTTAGCTACTATTCTGGAGTTGGAAAGGGAGAAAGGGAGAAAGCGCACAGTTAAATTTATTGTTTTAGGATCAGCATAACTATCTTCTCTCAGTTCAACCTGGTGAATTAGTAAGTTTACTGGGAAAACCTCAAATGCTATATTTCTCTTAAACACTAAGGTACACTTTGTATAGCCCTCTCCTGTTCCCTGCTCCTAATCACTAAGCTGCACGCTGTACTGAAGTTAGTCACTCAGAAATTAGTCCCTATGTCTGTTTTCGAAGCAATTAATGGTAACATTCTGGAAAAAACAGTACAGCACCTTAAAACATAACCTGTGCCCTTGACACACTTCCGAAATCTTTTTTAAAAAGTGTGTTTAAGTGTTTAGAAGCAGATCTCCTACAATTTGTAAATTCCTCACTTCTTTCTGGGACTTTTCCAAAGTCCCTAAAAACTGCAGTTGTTAAGCCCCTCCTAAAAAAAAGCGCAATTTGGATCACACCGTACTGAGCAACTACAGACCAACCTCAAATCTCCCTTTCATAGGCAAGATCATTGAAAAAGTTGTTTTCAATCATCTGAACAAGTTCTTAAGCTCAAATGGACACTTTGATAATTTTCAATCTGGCTTCTGACCAAATCACAGTACAGAGACAGCGCTCGTAAAGATAATAAATGATATTCGCCTCAATACAGATACAGGCAAACTACCAGTGCTGGTACTACTCGACCTTAGTGCTGTATTTGACACTATCGACCACGACATACTTCTTGACAGGCTGTAAAACTGGGTCAGGCTTTCTGGGATGGTCCTAAAATGGTTCAGGTCATACCTAGAAGTGAGAGGTTACTATGTGAGTATAGGCAACCATAAGTCTGAGTGGACATCCATGACATGTGGAGTCCCACAAGGCTCAATTCTCGCGCCACTCCTATTCAACCTGTATATGCTCCGACTGAGCCAAATAATGAGAAAGAAACAAATTGCTTACCACAGCTATGCAGACGACACCCAGATCTACTTAGCCCTATCGCCTAACGACTACAGCCCCATTGACTCCATATGCTAATGCATTGAGGAAATCAACAATTTTATGTGCCAAAACTTTTTTCAGTTTAACAAAGAGAAAACTGAAGTCATTGCATTTGGAAACAAAGATGAAGTTCTCAAGGTGAACGCATACCTTGATGCTATTAATCAAACAACTAAAGATCAAGTCCGGAATCTTGGTGTGATTCTGGAGTCAGACCTTAGCTTCAGTTGTCATGTTAAAGCAATAACTAAATCAGCATATTATCATCTTAAAAATATCTCAAGAATTAGATGCTTTGTTTCCAGACAAGACTTAGAGAAACTTGTTCATGCTTTCATCACAAGCAGGGTGGATTATTGTAATGGCCTCCTCACTGGTCTTCCCAAAAAGACCATAAGACAGCTACAGCTCATACAGAATGCTGCGGCCAGGATTCTAAGCAGAACCAGGAAATATGAGCATATCACACCAGTCCTCAGGGTCTCTACACTGGCTCCCAGTCACATTTAGGATAGACTTATTATTACTGGTATATAAATCACTCAATGGCCTAGGACCTAAATACATTGCAGATATGCTCATTGAATATAAACCCAACAGACCACTCAGATCATCAGGATTACATCAGCTAGAGATACCAAGGATTCAGACAAAATGCAGAGAATCTGCTTATAGCTACTATGGCAGCTGCAGCTGGAACCAGCTCCCAGAGGAGATCAGATGTGCTCCAAAAGTAGTCACCTTTAAATCCAGACTCAAAACACATCTGTTTAGCTACGCTTTTACTGAATGAACTATGTGCTAAGTCCGAACTGATTGCACTATATTTTATATGGTTTGTTCAGTCTCTTTTATTTCTTAAACTGTACTTTTATTTTAATTGCTTTAATTTTATCTGTTTAAAATTTTTATGTTTTCCTGTTTATGTAAAGCACCTTGAATTGCCACTGTGTATGAAATGTGCTATATAAATAAACTTGCCTTGCCTTGCCTACTGGCCCTCTCCTGTTCCCTGCTCTTAAAGACTAAGGTGCACACTGTACTGGCCCTCTCCTGTTCCCTGCTCTTAAACACTAAGGTGCACACTGTACTGGCCCTCTCCTGTTCCCTGCTCTTAAACATTAAGCTACA
>JACXGM010000153.1:0-46336 GCA_016801145.1 Umbra pygmaea
CTCTCTCTTCTCTCTCCTCTCTCTCCTCTCTCTCCTCTCTCCTCTCTCTCTTCTCTCTCCTCTCTCTCCTCTCTCTCCTCTTTCTCCTCACTCTCTCTGCTTTTTACCCTCTGTCAGTTCATCTCTAGACCCCCCCGGGCAATAGGAAACAGATGAGCTGTTTATGTCAATATGGACCTCCTTTGCACTTCCTGTCGTCAATGCAACACATCTGACATACATTCTCACATAGTTTGGAGAAAAGTCTTCTTTTCAGAGTGGGTAATTTGAATCAACAGCACACTCTTGGAGCGTAAGCCAAAAAAATATATGTTCTTGAACCAGATACTGTACAATAGCCAACCTTTAATCACTCAACACGGATAGAAGAGCTCTGAAAGTGATGAACAGTTCCCAACTGATCACCTTGGTCAAAGTTAATATCACGAGGTCCGCGTGGTGAGGTGGCCTAAGTCACTGCATTGCAGGACAGTCTACATCACCATGGTCATGGGTTCAAGCCTGGCAGTGGGTTCTCTGACTTTCCCCAGGCCTCCTGCACAAGGGAGCGCAAAATCTGCATATTGCTGCCCAAGATCTGGGTAAGATTATCTATCCTGACACATTACTATCCAGTAACTCCTTGTGTTCAGATCGGCACCTGTAAATTCAATAGCGGAAGTATAGTCGGTGAAGCTAATCATCCTGTGCGTGATCTGACTAAAGGCTTCGGTGTTGGGTGAACAGTGCTAAAAGAATTGGCGACTCTGTGACATGTGGTTGGATGAACCATGTGCGCGCCCCTCATCATCCCACAGATCTGTCCAAGGAGTTGCGGAGCTGCAGAAAAGGCAGGATTAGTGGGAATTGGGAAGGGAGGAAAATCTGGGGAAAAAAAGAAATAGTTAATATCTGGGAAGTAAAACTTACACCATGTACAGTATAACATGCAATTTACCACATTAAACCCTATGGGGCCGTAGTCAGACTGACAACACATTTTGAGTACCATATGTATGACATTATATCTTTATCATACCTGCACGCTACAGTGCTACAGGCTGTTCTTATTATCACTAGTTTAAACTGATCCCTTCCATAACGACATGGCTCCACATTTCCCCATATGGCATCAGCCTTTTAAGAAGACTTCGCTAAAGCAAACCAGGTGGAGAAGTGCCGCGGTAGAGAGGTCAGAAGTGGAGAGACATTATGCCGTCTCTCCTCCCGAGGCTCTCGCCGTCACTAAACGCAGTGGTTGGGTAAAGGCTGCCCGGCCGTAAAAAGGGCAGTTAAACGTTGCAGTTTTACTTATCTAACATGTAGGTCAGTAGACAGACAGGACACTGGGGGCCACAGGTCACTCACACAGCTGGACACAGACAGTAAGTAGAAAAGTACTTCATTCATTCCAACTTGAGGAATTGCTTAATCGAGAGAGTTTAGAGTTTTACAACACCCTTTATATCAACACAATAACCAACAGACATATATTCACTTAGATCCATGCTTCATGAATCACCCCAAGAAAGAAGGCACTTATACTGTATATAAAATACAGTTACACTCCCCCAAAGTTTGTCAAATTCTCTCTCACACACACATAAGTGAATTACCTCAACAAAAATAAGCTCCTCTTTCACCACCCAACACAACGCTAAATTTTAACACCATTTCTCCTCAAACCCAGGGAGGTCCTTCATCCCTGAAATGTACACAAAGTCCAGTGTGATCCTCGCTTTTATCAATCCCTTAATATTGCCCACACCACATACCTCAGCAGGCCTATAGACTCATACAGCCTCTGAATGTACTGAAGGTGTAATACAGCAGGCCTACTGCCCATACAGCCTCTGAATGTACTGAAGGTGTAATAGAGCAGGCCTACTGCCCATACAGCCTCTGAATGTACTGAAGGTGTAATACAGCAGGCCTACTGCCCATACAGCCTCTGAATGTACTGAAGGTGTAATAGAGCAGGCCTACTGCCCATACAGCCTCTGAATGTACTGAAGGTGTAATAAAGCAGGCCTACTTGCCAGGTGAATAAGGACTTGTCCCCCTTCCTCCTTTGGCAAGTACAAAACACTTTGTGGCATCCAATGATACTTGTCCCCAATGAGACGAGGCCACCACATTATCAATAATAATATTGCATCCCATGTATGACATTCACATTCTTAATAAAGATAGTGCGTCCCATGTATGACATTCACATTTTTAATTATTATAGTGCATTCCATTTATTACATTCACATTATTAATAATAATATTGCATCCCATGTATGACATTCACATTATTAATTATGATAGTGCGTCCCACGTATGACATTCACATTATAATACACCACGTTCCAAATTATTATGCAAATTGGAATTAAGTGTAAGAAACATTAAATATTTTGTTTTTCAATCAAACTTATCGATGGTATTGTGTCTCCAAGCTCTTTGGATCACTGAAATCAACCTCAAACACCTTTGATAATTAGTTTGCCAGGTGAGCCCAATTAAAGTAAAACTACTTAAGAAGGATGTTCTGGAGCCTTGCTTTAAGGTTGTGGTGTTTTCTGTATACCAGGGAGCAAGTTTCTTGTTGCAGGTATGTTTAGTTTTTAGCGATGCAACTACATCCAGGGTGTTACACACGTGTAAATCTTCAGTTAGATCATTCACAGATGTGTCAATTCTGACATCATTGGTATGGTAGAATGAGTCAGGAAGGGCATCCAAGAACCTTTGGGTTGTCAGAGAATTTATATTTCTCTTAAAAGTCCCCGGTTGGGTTCCAATTGGAGGAATTGATGTGACAGTAAATGTTATAAAATGGTGGTCCAAAATTCCTGGATTATGAGGATAAATACTGAGATCAACAACATCTATTCCATGAGACAGAACAAGGTCCAACTTGTGGTTATGGCAGTGAGTAGGTCTTGAGATGTGTTGGACAAAACCCACTGAGTCAATTATTGCTCTAAAAGCCTTTTGGAGATGGTCATTCAAGTTCTCCATATGAATGTTAAAATCACAACAAATGTGTATGTTGTATGTTAGCTAGCTGGCTGCTCATATGCTGATAACCAATGTAACGTCACGTACAGTAGCTACAATAGACTTACCTAGCTGTGGCGCTGATGAATTGTGAGCTAACCAGCGGCTAAAGTGGGCAGCATGAGCTCGTTAAACCCAAAACGTGCAGTAAATTTAATCTGGAAAGAGAGGGGTGTTCTCTTTTTCACTTGGGTGCCTATTTTTCATGTTACTACGTACTATTTGGTTGTGTTTAGAAAAAAAGTATATTCTTAATAAAAAACATCCAGACAGAAGGGAACTTTGTCAATGGCAGGGCAGAGGGGCAGGGGCATCACCCCCTTCGCTCCTGCCTGTGCCAGTGCCTGCCACCTTCTAAGCCTGCCCTCGACCATCTCTAGCGCCTCCTCCTGGTTCTTTTACATTATCCCCTCATCCCCTAAGAATACACAAAGATACTTTAACCCCTCCCTTGACCACGCCAGCCCCCCTGGCAAGTTCATAACACCCCAACCTGTAGTGGACAACTCTTCCTCCAATTTTTCAATTGCGGAAGATATAGTGTACACCCAAACTTAGTTACAATTACATTCAATTCATCAATTTCGTCCTGACTTCTCACAAAAACCTGGACGTCTTCAGCATAAGCTGAGAGCCGAAAAGGAGAAACCCCTGATAGATAAACCCCCAACCAGTCGAGTCCTAATGCTATTCAGACATGGATCTATGTAAATGGAATACAACATAGCTGATAAAGAGCAACCCTGTCTAGTCCCCCTCCCCACCATTAAAGGTGCATTCAAGCCACCGTTAACTTTCAAGACACTTTCTATCCAAATGTAACCAAATGCCTCAAATGTTCGTCATAAATACTGGTGTTCAACCCAAACCAGCATCCAAGCCAATAGCCCTGGAGACATCCAAATGTAAATTTGACAATAAAAGTGCCTTAAACATTTACAATTCTGAAATGTTTAACTTGTTGGTTTTTATTTATTGTATTATTATGTTTTTTTTCTATGCTTATTTTCCACTCGCCTATGCTTACTTTCCACTCGCTTTGGCAATGTAAACAACTGTTTCCCATGCCAATAAAGCTCTTTGAATTTAAATTGAACTGAGAGAGATCGAGAGAAAGGGAAAGTGTGAGACTGAGGTGTATGTGTATATCTGGCCTGGGGGTGGAGAAAATACTCTCACATTTCCTGGACTCCTGCCACATTTCTATTGGCTACTCTTGATAGACTATTTCTGGCAAATAGAAAGGACAGTAGATCAAGTATATGGTCAAAAGTGAAGTGTTTATGTGATGGACGTGGCTTGTGCCAGTTCTTCTTAATCACCAGAAATTATCTGATGACAATATCCAATAGGCAAAATAATCAAATCCACTTGGTATTCTGATCTATTACTGAGACTGTGTGAATGTGTGCTCTACGTCACTGCGTGTTATGACCCAGAGCATAAAGGAATGGTCATTTACACTATGAACACTAATACTGCCTAATGGGCCTCTGCTTTTGAGGCCAGTTCCCTCTTGTGGAAAGCAATCTATTTGTATGTGCTGTAACCAACTACTTAAGAATGAATTAATGAAAGCTTCACACTTCATGATGAAATAAATATCTCCCTTTGGTAACACAGAGGATTTAACCAGATTTTATTACGCTGAGCCCTCCTCGGAAAAGTACGGTACGCTTACAGCCGACCGAAGCCTTTTAGGGGTTCTAGGCAAAATGTAATTTGGGGGTTCCACCTAGTTACTGTTTTTATGGTAGAAAATCACAAAAAAGGTACATAGACATTTGAATATGGAGTTGGGGTTAAAGGATTGAAATAACAGTTTTTGCATTATGTGTTCTGGTCAATTATTCTGTTTTCCAGTACTTGGACACATGGTGTATTTGAGACAAATAATACAGAATAATCCCTGATCAAGTACACTTTAAATTGTGGGTATTGAACAAGACTGCTCATATATTCGATGCAGATGGATGTACTACAAGCCTGAAGAATAGTATGTGTTTTGTATGCCTAGATTCATTTTAAAATGTGACAATACACTCTAATCACATGACTACACAATTGAATAATCACTGAAATACTGTAAATAATGAGATTGAACACTTAAGCACAACACTGATTTGCCTAGAACATTCAGTATTTGTCAAGTGTCAAGCAAGTTAGTTAAGCTACTAGCTAATCATCAACATAATCATCAACACCTGGCAATAGGCTAGTAAAAAACCTTTAATGCACATACATTGTATAATGATGAAGTGCATTGCATTGGAACAGTGGCCCATTTAGTCATTAGATTATTAATATTGAAAATGTCAGCTATTGATTAAGTCATAATATTAATAGCTACATCTACTGATCAACAGAAGCTACTTAGCCTACAATGAATGGATGACAATAAACATTCTAAACTGTCACGTGCCACACCAGACCCGGATCTACAGGGGGGCAAAGTAGCGCATTGCCCCCCCAGATAGAACTGTGCCCCCCCGGTTCTATTTCCCGATAAGCACAGCAAATTGTATATGAATTAGTTGTGCCCCCCATTGATAAAAAATGCCCCCCCGTAATTTCACCCTGAAGCTAGGCTTGTGCCACACCCTCACCATTTAGTCTGGTTGTTCTTCACCCAGTTTAGTAACTTCTTCACCCATTTCTGTTTCAGTTAATCAGTTTCCTTCTATGAGGTAATAATGTCACTGATTATGAACACCTGTTCGTTAACTTTGTTTCAACACTGGCCTTCACGCAATGGCCTTTAGACCTACAAAGTCATCAGGTATTCGGAAGCGGGATTGTTGTTACTTTCTTCAACAAAATATAAACTATTCTTGGTATTTTTGGGTAAATTAATAAATGGAAAACTAAAAATTGTTATTTTCATGCAGAAAAAAAACTAGGGTGCCTGAGAATTAAGTACCCTTAATTCATGGGAAAATATTATTTATTACTATTGTGACTTGCTCTTCAAAGAATGTCAACAATGTCACAACACTGTTTTAAGTAACTTAAGAACCATGTACAATGCAGCTAGCTTGCTATCTTGTTGCATAGATTGAGGTAAATTACTCATTAGAACCACAAGCATCAAGCAAAATAAGGTAAGGTAAAATCATGTTATTTTCTTTTCTTCTTGTCCGCGCTTGATGGGAAAGCTCTTATATTAGATGCAATCTTATATTTTGGGAGGCTTTTGGGGGGCTTTTCATATTGCAAAGGCCCTAGGCAACCACCCAGTTCACCTGTAGGATGGTCCGGCCCTGGGCATGCTTCAGTAAAATGGCCATTTCAGTTATAATCTGAAAATTCTAAATTGAAATGTATAATGTGTGACAGACTATAAATGGAATGTTTGCATTGACTCCATTGAAATAGGCAGGCTCCATTTACCGGTAGCACAAATATGGTCAGTGAAGGATATTAAATCCTGTTTTAACCCAGGTTTTTAGTTGTTCTTGCCACTGCCAAATGTACATTCTCATTTTCTACTATCACAGCTGGGCTATTTTCACCTGAACATAAGTCACCCTACTATAACATCAAGCATATAATACAACACATTCATTGAGAGTGTAACGTTAGACACTTTATGGCACAGCATTATGCATGGACACACAGATACGGCGATATGCTCTTTCGGGCTGGTTCTAGAACCACTTGGTTCGGGAAGTGGGTGGTGATACCCAGTACTAAGTCACAGTTTTGAGCCAAAGGGATGAGCCACTGGGTTAGGTTGGGAGAACGTGGTCGGTCTGAATGTGAGCGGATTAACACTCACCACTCATTCGGCCCCTCTAGGAAACTCGAGCCATGTTATCAGGGTTAAAGGCGCCAATAAGTCTCAGTCGTAAAAATCAGGGACACATGCAGTCCAACACAGCAAAACAGACAGGTAGCCATTTTTCCTGTAAAAGCCAAGGGAAGGCAAGGGGCCTAAAGCTGAGCGAAGAGGCAGGGGCAGAGTGTGGCTCCCCTGACCCTGGAAGGTGTAGTGGGGTAGGTGCTGGTCAGGGGGTTGGCTGGTGATGGAGGATAGAACAGGGAGCAGGTGGGCTGTTTTGGCTGACATTTCCCTGTTTCCTTCCCAGAACATCTCAGCCTTCTGGCCAGTGTGTGTGCGTATGGGGTCCAGGCAGGATGACATGTGAAGCAGGTATCTGTTTAGTTACCCACCCATTGGTACTTCACACCATCATACTGCCTGTCTATCCTCAGTCGGACTGAGGTTCTAGTACCACAGTCACACCAGAATAATACATATAATGGGGCTATACAGCCATCTACGCTATAGTGCAACCTCCAAATGGATCAATGTTTAAATGGCTGACAAACAGTACTTAGCCAATGTTTCTGGTACTTTAATGTCAGTCCCTGCTGACAGCATGTTTTTCACCACAAGGGAGGCTCATTCTCATCTGTAATTAGGCTCTGAATCACATTGCGCAGCCACAGAGAAAATTAGGCTTGTTTAATGGACATTAAAATATATACATGGCAGAGAACTCCCTCGTAGAGTACCTTCTTTTAACTCTTTCAACTGTTTTCATGTTCAGGCAATGTGTAGTGACAGGCCCAATGTCTGTTTTTTAACAGGAACAACTACTTTGTAAATACTTTAAGGAAATAGTGGAATAAATTGATGTAATTGAAGTTAATGCCCATTGACTTAAATGGGAATTCCCTATTATATTAATTTCATTTCTATGAAGAAATTATAAACTTATTTATTTTATTTAACCTTTATTTAACCAGGTAAGTTGACTAAGAACAATTTCTTATTTACAGCAACGACCTGGGAGCAAATTAGGGTAAAGTGTCTTGCCCAAGGACACAACGACATTTGGCTCAGTCGGGAATCGAACTGGCAACCTTCTGACTACTAGTCTGACTCCCTACCCACTGAGCCATCCGCGCCCCCGCACTTATTGAGGATTAATATGTGTTTTAGAGATGTTGACTTAACGACTGCACTGTAAATAATGACCTGGATCATATTCGTTAGGACACAGTGAAATAGGATATACAGTAGTGTTTTCAATTGGTCCGGTTTAAGTAACGGGTAGACCATCTGTGTTTTAGTCCATTGTTCTGTCATTGTTCTATAATCAAGATGAATGCAATAACATGTGGTGTCAACACAATAATGATTACAGTCCTAAGTGATACTAAGTTTACTATTCAAAGATTTTTTCCCTACGATATATTGTTATGGAGTAGCTAATGCTTTGACGAGAATGTAAAAACTGACTTTACGCTCTACATTACGTGTCATCTAAACTTTAGATTCTAAAGCATGCATGAACATAAACATTTTTGTTGTACTGGAAGGATTCTATTCTAAAAGTAATAAAAACATTGTGTGTTTAGGACTGTGGGTGATCTCTCGCTACCCCACCAATCACGTTGGTCTTTCTAATGCGTTCAATCTATTTTCTATTTCCCGTTCTATTCTGCAAATTAATTTATGATGTAATTACAGGACAAGCCAGAATTATGAAGTAACACAAATCACTGTCCTTCGAAAATTGCAGAAATGGAGCTGGATCATTTAATTCTAGACAGGGGCAATATTTAGAGGAGTAATTAGAATATAACAATGTTTAGAAGAGTATTTAGAATAAAACAAAATGTAGTTTATATGACGTAGGTAGGTTTTTAATGTCAAAATACCATGCAATATATCTATGCAGAGACAAGGAGTCTCAATGGTCGCTGGCGAATGAGGAATAACTGATATTTTAACAGCAAGTGTTAGTCTCTTAAAAATGTAACATAAAAAGAACACTTAAGTATTATGACTGCATAGGAATCTCGTGTTGCTATAATTACCGTTCTTTTAATTGACCTCTGCCCATTATCTCCTCTACTCTCTTGCATTGACCCTCTCAGGGTTCTACAGTACCTCCACCCTGCCCAGTCCTGCCCCATCCTGGGCCCCAGACCCCACCCTCCAGCATTTACCTCCAGCTAGCCAGTTAAAATTATATCTGTTCATAGGGGCCAGGCATTAGCATTTACAATTTATTGGAAGCATTGAGATTTAGAGTTAGGGATATATCAGCTCTGAGCAGACAGAATTAGTTAACAATGCATTACCTGCCTTTTATGGTGGCCATAACTCTCTGCCCTGGTCAGTAGGAGAGATAAAAGGGGGATGGTGTGGGGGGGCTCTGGTTGGAGTGGGTCGGTGGCATTCCCGTCAAAGGAGAGGCGAGGGTGGACTGTGTGTGTTCCAAATGCCCCACTTCCCACTACATGGTGCAGAACTTTGACCAGGGTTGAGTAATACACAGCATTGTACTTAAGAGGGAACAGAATGCCATTTGAATTCTGCCTCTGCTGCCTTCTTTCCTCCAAATTGGAGCTTAAATTACCTTCCTACAGATCACTCCATTGCTTTTCGGCGAGAGCTTAATGCCAGCGTGGTTCAAATATTATTTGGGAATGTTCCAAGCTGAACAAGGGGCCAGGTTGGGACTGTTCTATTGGACATTTCAAGCAAGCATCTATATTTCAAATAGTACCTGAACATAGGCCTGTTTCTGTGCTGCGAGAGGCTGAGATAGAAGCAGTCAGGCAGTGGCCATAAACCCTGGTTGAAACAATGACCCAGAGAACAGCAGCTGTGCAGACATGATCAAAGTGGCAGAAAAAAACACGATAAGTGAACAGAACAGCCTGTTAATGTAAGTTATGTCCCATGGCACTACTGAAACACTATCAACACTCATAACAGCGGTTTTTGTGCACAGGCTTAACCACATTTACAAGGAAATACATTGCAAGCATCTTACGTTCTAGAATCAGTTGCAGTGTTCGTACAGCACGTCTTGTGTTGTTGTATAGCGCTTGTAACGTTGATCAGGTTTGCTGCAGTCCAGCACCATCGCATCCTATAACCACATCTGCACCTTTGACACTGGAGTGTGCAGTAACTCAGCCATTCACCAATACAATTCCCACTGGATCTCATTCACAATAATTGTTATCATTCAAACTCACAGCTCTGAATGTGCTTGGGGAGGCTAGCGCCAAAACACACTCCAGTGGGCAACACTAGATTACTCCATTTGTCAGGTCTGCTCATGTTGAAAGAATTATGGGGAATAGTAAGACAGGCCCAGAACTGTTCCTGAGTTGAAAAAAGAACACCAGGTTGTATAAAATCCTTAGTGTTTACTCACCTCTTCTGGGCTTAACCGCCCAAGCGAGTGAAGAATTTACAGGTGACCTTTGCATTCCATTTGGAGTAAAATACCTGTGTGTTGCTCATAACACACCACCCCCAACACCAGGGGTGGATGCAAGGATGGGGAAAATAAAAAATCCAGGTTCCATTTTTAGGTCAGATGACTTCCTGAACATGCTATGACTGAATGATGAACAGTGTCACAGTGTCATCTAGCTGCCTCAAACCCATGTGGAAGACGAGTAAAATAATAACATACAATAAAATAAGAATCCATCTTATTCACCTGACATGAAGTGGCACTGTTCAACTGAACTAGTCAGACCAGACAACACATTCATGCTAATATATACCCTGGCAAAGGCAGTTTGAGCCCCAGCTCAGCCACTCTCTGTCCTTCTTGTCTCCCCAGTTTCTGCTTCTCTGTCAATAAACATATTGAAAACAATAACCCCCAAAAAAAGAAACCCCTTAAAAAATAGACTAATTCAACTGACTGTAAACCAACCATTCAATTCTTTTAAGATATGTATTTTATGTAATGTGAGATTACATTCCATTGTGGGTAATAAATCAAATCTGTATGTTGCTCCATCTGGTGGTTGTACACATGTATTACAGTTACTCTGCTAGTACTAGAAACATCAGTCCTTGGAATGTTTAAAACTGTTTACTACAATTTAATACAATACATACAAAGCCCAAATTTGCTGAGCATTGAAAAAGAAAATACACCAAAATACTGCACATTTCAAAAACAGGAACAATTTATGAATTCAAAAGTGAGAGTGATGGACAAAAAGTGAAAATGTTTTTATTATCAGGACAAAAACAACATGAAAAATTTACAACCATGACAAATGTATCCTGAAGAGGGAGGATTCTGAAAAAAAGAATGTCTAAGTATATCATTTACAACAGGTTTTATTCAATGACTACAGTGACCAGACAAGTCAGGACTCAGTTGTGTACAAAAAAAATATATTTATATTTTTACTGAAGTTGGAAAACAGGATGCAATACCAAGGCAACACTAAGTAGGGCTGGACGATATAGCCAAAATATGTTACGATACTTTTTCAGTATTATAATAAACTCCTAAATAGATCTTTTGACAAGAAGTTTACAACACTAGGATGGCAGAAAATACATTACATAATATCAAGGACCTTTCTATTATGATTATATAGATCTCACTGTCTAACTGTGGGCTAAAAATATATGAACAAAATACTGTACATTAGATGTAAGAACATCTGGTAACCTAAAATGTACATTTTTACATCAAGTCCAATCACCAAAAACTCATTAATTCTTTCACAAATCAAAATGGCAGAATATCCATCTCGACAGAGCGCAGGGGTCGATTTCAGACAGATTAAGCTAAATCGAGGACTTAAGTCACCTTGCAACGTAAAAAAAAGAATGTATCACTTATTATGGCGCCACCATCGGGGCAATTTGGCAAATAACAGATCTCAATGGCAAGATCAATCACTCAAACACAGGTCATCAAATGACTCAGTGGTTAGGGAGTTGGACTTGTATTTGGAAGGTTGCGGTTCAATTCCTGACTGCGCTAAATGTTGTGGTGTCCTTAAAGCAAGGCACTTTACCCTAAGTTGCTCCTAGGGAATGTCCCTGTACTCACTGTAGGACGCCACGGGTAAGAGCATTCGCTAAATTACTGAAATGACTAAAAACGTAAAAAATGGGTTCAGTGTCTGAGATCGTGTGCAAGACAGAAGTATGGAGCCTGATCACCAGACATGAAGTAGTATTTCAGAACAGTAAGATACAAAACAATAGAGTGCGATTGGGTTTATATTTAAAATTATTAAATGGACAAGCAGTGTCCTTTCAGTGTAGCAGGACAGTTAAGAGTGAAGGAGCATCACATTTGACAAACTTAATGTTAAAATACCATCCTATGAAGTGAAGTAAAAATCCCAAACCGTTTTGTGCATCAAGACCAGTATAATAACAAAATGACATATCGCCCAGCCCGAGTATAACATTTGAACACAAAAGCAGAGGCAACGAATCCAAACTAAATCCTTCAACACAAGTAGGGATGTCAAAGGTGGGGCATACTGGGGAGCTGGAAAGAAAACTAATGAAGTCACCAATATGGATAGCATAATTTCATTACATATTTACGAACTCAATTCTGGTCAGGTCCAACTGTACTTCCCAATCTCCCTTCAAAACCTCATGATAGCAGGCGGAACAAATACCTGGATGACTGACTGGAATTGACCTCATGATACTCAGTAACACGCACTGACATGATCTTAAAGTTGGAACACATTGATATGACCTCCGTCAAACACACCTGGAAGCAAGTGTAGGTCTGACATGTCCCGTTCTCACAGTGCAGTGAGCAAAGCACTTTAGCTCAGTCTTATCGCAATGTACCTAGATCACATCTGTATTCTCATTTCATTTCATTTCACTGAACTGCAGTGCATTTGGCATGCTGATTGTCGAACTTCTGACCATACAGCCGCTTCCAGGTCCATTTCAGCATTACTGTGATAATGCTCTACATAGTCAACAATCAAAGGTCATTCACATTTTCAAATAGAGATGCTTCAAAACAGCGGGTACAACTTTTATAGGGGCATCTGTGGAGCTTTAATAATTTGCTTGTAAATTTTCAGCAATCATAATACAACTAGCAAATAAAATCAGAAGACTCCAAAGTAAGGGACCAGTACTATTCTTGACTAAACAGAGTCATGATCTTACCAATGAGAAATACATGATGTTAATAAACAAGATGAAGAGACTGAACAGGAGAAAAACAAATACATGGACAAATATCTAAAATAGGGGTGATTAAAACAAGTTTAAGATCCATCCAACTAATAAATGAATGAACAAACATAGAGGCATCCTTATATAAAAGGGGAAGGACCATATTGACCTTAGAACATCAAAGTTCGACTAAAACTACTGAGCAAATAAAACTGAAAGCAGGGGAGGTTTAATGTTGATAAAACCAATTATTTTTCTAACGCAGAACTATAGTGAAGTTCACAACTTGCAAGGCTGTCATCTTTCTCGTCAACACGACAGTATTCAAAGTATCTCAGAGTACCTGACCGAGGATCACGTTCTGTCGGTCTGAATCACATTTAAAAGAAATAGTTAAGACAGGTGACTTATTCCTGAATATATGGACCAGTAGACATTAGCAGTCTGAGACACTGAGAATAGAGGACCTTCACCATGGTTTGACAGACATTTTAACTGTCACAGGCAAGACAACAGCCTTCAAGTTAACTTAAAATGGCTGCCTGTTCACACAATCTACAAACTTCCATATACAATCATAACCCCCCCCCCATTTTTCTAAACAGCACAAAAAATACAGCAAGAGGGAGAATAAAGCAAGGGGAAAGAGAAACCACAGGCCCTCCTCAGGGGTGTAGCACCCTGCCTACACCACCACCTCCAAAGCCCCATGGCATCCTTCTCAGTCTGTGTGGTTGGGCTGTTGGTTACTCAGTGACATTAGCCTGTAGGTGGGGAGTGGAGGGAGGTGTCATGTAGAAGCAGGCAGTGCCCTCCGTCGTTGGTTGGTTTTAATTATGGTCATTAACAAGTGATGGTTGAGAGTCAGTCGATACCAAATCCCTCCCCTACCGGTGCCCTAACACGTCTGCATATCTGTACGGCAGCAGCAGTGTGATGATTTGCCACTACACTGCCCGTTCACACACAGACAGTCAGACAGCCATCAAAGGACGTCGAGGTAGGTATGGGGTGTGATTTGGTACCGGCAATGCGGCTCTACAGGTTGTCCCTGCAGAGTAACGTTAACGGGTGGGGGGGAGGTCAGGTGGGTCAGATGTTAAGTGACCGTTCCCATAGCAACACTGCTTACATGCTCACAGCACCTTTCTCCTTCTTATCGCCGTCTTCGTGCCAGGTGAGGCGCTCCTCATAGAAAGCTATGACGATCTGTGGACACTTGTGATTGGCCTCCTTGGCCAGTACCAAATCTGCTTCATCAGAGTCCTTCCTGCAGGAGAAAAACATATCACATGTACTGAATGAAAGTTCTGGTTTTCTTTATGGTGTTCAATGACAAAGGGATATTGCATGAGTGTTACCTCCTTGTTATATTCTAGTTGAACAGAAAGTGATGTAGTGGCTCAAAATAGTTCATGAAGACTTTAACTTATATAAGTAGAATTTTCTGGTTTAGTTATTTACAATAATCTTTAAGGGTGCCATTGGTTGTGAAACCTTGATTGAGGAATTTTTTTTGAATGATTTGGTTCCATTGACACATTACAGTATTTCTCACATGTTGGTATTTTGAGTCTCTATAATTGTACTTTTTACAGTATTGTTTGTGCATTGCCAGTCATGGGTGCCCTGTAATTTCAGAACACAGAGTAGTTCTGTTGTCATTCTCATATTGTATTATTTTGTCAATTAAAAAACACAGTAAATGAAAATGTACACATGAAATTGTTTCGATTCAGCCACTCCTCATACAATTTTTTCAACTTATTTAAAATGTTGCTTGCTAACTTACTATAAACACAAAACGCAGCCACAAAACAAATTGTCGTCATATTTTGGGCAGATTACCATTTAAGAGATCCACACGTTTCTATTGAGAAATCTCTTAAGTTCTATGAAAATTGTGTCCCCACAGACTGGAAGTCCAAAGCTGTCCGTTGTGTGAGTTACTCAAAACTCACCATTTCATGAGAAACATGAGATCTCCACAGGAATCTGTGGCTCCAATAATCTTCTCAGGTTCCAGACCTCGCTCAAAGCCTCTAGCAATTAGGATGTCATCCTGGAAAGAAATTAATTATAGTTATATAGGTTGATAAGCTGTACTTCCAAACATTTCAATAATAGTTAAAGGACAATCATCATAATGATTACAGTACTTTAACAAGGTCCATTCATTTAAGCTGGTCAGAAATATGCAAACAAGGTGTGATTCAGAGATAAACATTTTGTAATCAAGGAAAAGGGGGAGGGCACACCATTGAATTACAAACCAAATGCAGGTCTCAAAAGCACATGTATGCCAATAAACAACCAAATATTCTGTTGTGAAAATCAGAGATTCAGAAATAAACAACCTTTTAATCAAACAAATCTACAGCACCATTATCGGTTAAGGCTGTAACATCATGCTTAACATTTTTTATAAGAGGAATTCTGAAGTAATTTTTTTTTATGTTGTCAATTGAGTATGGCAGCCCTATTCAGATCTAGACCTGAAAGCCAATCAACTCAGTTTATTCACTACAACACTAATCTGGGATTTATTTAGTTCTCTACACCAGATGTGTGCAATTAATGATAAGGTAGAACAGAAAACCAGTAGGTTCTAGCCCACTGGTCAGTAAGATTTTAATACCCCTGGAGTAGGGCATTCAAGTTATTGGGATAGTAATATGCAGGCCCCACTCCCACTAAGTCGTACCTGAACCACTTGATTTACTTAAATTTACTTAACAAAAGCATGTTTCTATAGCTAGGTCCCCTTGGTTTCTAAGGACCATAGGATAGGGGGATGGGCTAATAAGACATTGAACTTCCCTCAAAACTGCCTCCTTTGTTTAAACATAAAAATATACACTTTTGCACCAAACAAAACCCTTTATAGTTTGTTTTTCCACATTTTCAAGGTAACTTGAATGGCATCAGACAGATTACGCTCAGCCCTATCTTAAAAAAACAGTAAAATTTCACAAATGAAAATAACTTTCTCTTTTGAGTGACCAGCTACTAAAAGCTGCAGTACATGCTTTTCATGTTTAAATGAGAAATAGCATTTTACGTTGTTAAAGTTGTCAGTGGGCATGCGGCGGTCCATGTTTAATATAAATTGTGCATTTAAGACTGTGTAACAAAGCACTTCATAGTATAGCGAATCATTTTCCCATATACATTTGTTCATCAGATTTAATTCAACAGCTTTTAGTGTTTGCAAGCTGGTCACATGAAAAACTAGCTCCGCTCTTATGGCTAGAAATTCTTAAAAAACGAGGCACATCTTGCATGCCATCTGACTTCTAGAAATTCTTAAAAAACGAGGCACATCTTGCATGCCAATAGATGGCAAATAAGCATTTAAATGGAATAGACATTTGTCTGACTCTAGGGGGAGCTCACCCAGAAGCACCCATACACCTGCTCATGAGGTGGTACAAACCTCTTTTTTCCGTTTGGGCTTGTTGCTGCTTCCCTCCCCATCATCATCTGAGTTTCTCCTCTTGCTGCTGCTGTCCTTGTTACGGCCTGAGGATCCCGTGCTCGATTTGGCGCCTCCACTGCTCGGAGTGGATCCTCCACTACCACTACTTGGCTTCTTGTAGGTCTTCATGAACTCAGCGATGAGCTCGGGGCAGCCAAGATTCTTCTCCGGCTCCCACGTGTTGTGCTTTCTGCATAGAATCAACGATAAGCATATTAAAAGAAGATCCTACGAGGTATAACATCCCAGTCGAGATTACAATTAGAGCCAAATATGTCAGCAGCGACTTTGAATGAATTTGATAGCACATTTCTATCTATTGAAAACATCTATACATAAAAATTGGCCCAAAATGAAGAATATGTATGGTCCTACTCTGAATAGCCTTTCCACTTCAGGAAGAATTCCACTCTGCCCTTCACGGTCCTTCTGTCCAGGACCTTCTCCACGACGAATTCTTCCTCTTCTGAAGACGAACCGGAGGCACCGTCATCATCTTCACGGGTCTTCTTCCCCATGCTAGCTACCAGGATCCTTAGCTCAAATTAATAGCAGTAACGTTTGCTCAAATGAGCGCGGCTGCAATAAAACAAAGTAAATGTTAAAAGTTTAGTAAAGTCGTAGAATAAGACAATGGTGTACTCTTTATACATGGCTAACTAGCAAACAAGCTGTCCCCATATATAGGTACAGCTAGTTAACGCTAGATGTACCCACCTAACATTAACAAAGAAAAGGATGCCTCGTCGAATGTTTATCCTTCAAACGAGGTTAATATTTACCGGTCTAACGGTTTTTAACCCACAATGAATCACTCGAATAAAAATATGCGCTAGGCTAACGTTTGGTAATCATATCTTTCATGGCTAACGTTAGGTTGCAGGCACAGATTTTTTACTTCCTCGATGCCACACATGGTAATTACCTAGATTATGAGTAAATTGTTCAACGTTAGTGATAATCAATGTAGTAAATTGATTGTTTAATTCATTGTACTTCCTAACAAACGTTATGTCCAATACAGATGCATTTTCTTCTCTTAACCTTTAAACGCCGTACGGTCGTAGCTACACTCGTTGCAACCTAAAGCTAGCAAAAAGAGCTAGCGAACCGTTCAATCCGTTAAGGAGATAACTTGCTAGCTAGATACCTTAGCATGAACAAGCTATCGTGAGATCACCTCGAGCTTTTTTTTGCTTGAGAAAAAAACAATTGCAGTGTATTTTCTTCTAGGTAACAAAGAAAGGTTATCTTTTACTCACTTTTTATGATTCAAATGACCTGTGAAACACAAAACATATATTTCCAACACACAACGGGTTATCTTCTGCAGTTTGCTGGACGCTGTTGTTGAGCTTTTCTTTCCCCTCCCCACACAATATGCTTGCCTCGCTCTCTGGGCAAAAAAAAAGCACGCGCCAAAATGCACAATGGCAAACCGTGCACGCCCACGAAACCTTTAAAGTAGCTATGGTTATTAATATACATTTTAATTATGTTCCTTTAGTAAATCAGAATTTTTATTGTACCGCACATATACAGTTGTATATGTCTTATTTATTACATTATTGTACATATTTTACAGAAAAATAAATATAATTAATTTAAGTGACGTCATTTGGACGTCTCACATTTTATTTAAATATAAAACCTGAGCCCAGCTAATATATGTTTGCTATTGGATACGGAGGATGACTGACTGTAAAATACCCAATCAGAGATTCAACGGAAGTGAACAATTGAATGCAGCGGGAAGAGCTAACCAATCGCTGAACTCAAGAGGAGTATCTCTCCCCTATTTATTGAACTCCTTTGTATGCCTTGTCGTGTCTTTCTGTCGCAGATTTTCTCGCCTCGATTAAGGAACTACTGAAGAGTCGAGCGCTACTACACACAATGTCGAAGGAGGTAAGAATTTTTAACGAAGATTTGTATGAAATATTTGATTGCGTTTAGTGTTTGGCTCTGTATTTGCATTTAATCTAGAAAGGCTGACCGATACAAAATGGCTTTCCACTCACTGGTAGTAATGTGTTAGGCAACTACCTAGGTGTAGAGTGGCTGTAGAGAAGCCGCCATTTTACAGGCCTCGTGGTCTTGGTTTCATTGTCCATAGATTTACCTTATCCTGCGTACAACCAACCAATTATACTTAAATCCGGTGTACATCTAAATAAATATTTTTAATATTTACTTAGGAGAATGGTATGTTTATTTTTTTTCGAGTTTTACCAAATGCAAATGGTGGCACCATCGAACTCCTCCCCTCCCCCTACGACTGAAATTATTAAGGTGTTCTTTCGCCACAATATGGCAACGAATACACTTAATCTCCCAAGTCGACAGTTGCAGGAATTTTAAACTGGTGTTCTTTGGTTGCCTTTTTGTTCAATTGAACAATACAAACGGCTTTCTTCAAATGCATTGTTCGTTCTTGTTTAGGCCCCACGTGAACCCGAGCAGCTTCGCAAGCTGTTCATTGGAGGTCTAAGCTTCGAGACCACGGACGAGAGTTTGCGAGCACATTTCGAACAATGGGGTGCTCTTACAGATTGTGTGGTGAGTGCATAAATGTTTTTATTGCTTTAATTAGTGTTGTAATGCAGCATGACAATTCTTAAGGGAGATATATTAAACCCGACTTCATTCTACAGGTGATGAGAGATCCAGCCAACAAACGGTCAAGAGGGTTTGGGTTTGTCACATACTCCAGTGTGAATGAGGTTGATGCGGCCATGGAAGCACGCCCCCACAAAGTCGATGGCAGGTTGGTAGAGCCGAAGAGGGCTGTGTCTAGAGAGGACTCAAGCCGTCCAGGTGCACACGTCACAGTGAAAAAGATATTTGTCGGTGGTATCAAGGAAGACACAGAAGACTCCCACCTGCGAGACTACTTCGAGCAATTTGGCAAGATTGAAGTTATCGACATCATGACGGACCGTAACAGTGGCAAAAAGAGGGGCTTTGCGTTTGTGACGTTTGATGACCATGATGCCGTAGACAGGATTGTCAGTAAGTAGAGGTCAAGACGCATTGACTTAGTGTAAAAGTTGTCTTGTCTGGTTTAACCTTTATCAACCTCTTCTTCCAGTCCAGAAATACCACACATTGAATGGCCACAACTGCGAAGTGAGGAAAGCACTATCCAGACAGGAGATGCAGACTACAGGAATGGGTATGAGGGGTGGTAAGTCCATGGCTCCTTCATGGCATGGGTACAATTATTAGTTAATTCCTCTTGATGTTTATGTTAACTCTCTTTTTCCTTTCAGGCCGTGGAGGTGGCGGCAACTATGGAAGAGGAGGGGGATATGGAGGTAATGACTTTCGCCGTGATGATGGATGCTTCGGTGGCCGCGGTATGTGGTCCTGCACCACGCCTTGTCTATCTGAACCTGTATGCTTAACCTCTTGTGATTGTTTCAATATACTTTAGGTGATGCTGACTCGTCTGTTTCAGGAGGCAGAGGGGGAGGATATGGTGGAGGCGATGGCGGTTACAATAATGGTTATGGTGGCGGAGATGGTGGTAAGTTGTGTTCTGGAATGGCTGTTAACTCTACCTTCATGGGCATCCATGCTTCATGTTAGTAACCAAGTACCTTTATTCGCTGGCAGTGTATTTAGACCTATCTCATTTTAATAGGTGGCTACGGTGGCGGCCCTGGGGGTTATGGTGGGGGTAATCGCGGCTACGGCGGTGGACAGGGTTACGGGGGAGGACAAGGGGGGGGTTACGGAGGCGGTGGAAACGGTTATAACGACTACAACAATGGCAACGGTGGAAACTTCGGCGGTAAGTCCATGGCTTCACCACAAGAAGTCGCCCCAGTTAGTGGTAAGTGAATAGCTTCATGGGCTGTGATAGAATTCTCACACTACGTTCTTTTTGGTAAAAGTATTGATAGGGCCCCATGCTACATACTGTTTAGAAGGAAGGTATGCAGTAAACGCTAGCCTGAATAACCTAACAGTCCCATAAATTTATAGCTTACTAAATGGGAAGTAGTATGAGAACTCCGTCATCACAGCTGTGCAAAAATTATTCAGAATATCCCTGGGCCTGTAAAATCTGTTCAGGTGCGCACTTTCAATACATGTAATGTTACCTTGTGACTGTTGCAGGAAACTTCGGTGGCGGCGGTGGCGGTGGCGGAGGAGGTAACAACTACAATGACTTTGGCAACTACAACAACCAGGCCTCCAATTACGGTCCGATGAAGGGTAACAACTTCGGAGGTGGCAGTGGGGGCAGTGGTGGTGGCGGCGGCAGGAACAGTGGCCCATATGGTGGTAGGTGCCCTATTTATTGCAGCCGTTCTCATGCTGTCAACACCACAAGCTGAAACTTGGCATTTAATGGCTTACTAAAAAATGTAGTCAAGGTTCTGGGATGACTCTCCTGATTTTTAAATCTATGTAACTTCTCAGGCGGCTATGGCGGTAGCTCAGGTGGTGGTGGAGGCGGCGGCGGCGGCGGCAGTGGATATGGCGGCTCAGGTGGACGGCGATTCTAAATGATTCGAAGGTGCGTATTTAAACCCGTGAAAGCATTGTTTGTAGATGCGACGTCATAGCACATTCCAGGTTTTGTCTTAAAATGTAGCGTTCGGAAAATGGGAATCCTTTCTCCCTTTGATACATTAAAAATTGTAGTTTTCATCTTGATCCAAGTAAGATTATTGGATCTAATGTAGTAGGTTGTGGTCTTGCCACTGGTCAGTACACAGTTTAACTTGATGTTGTTCCATATTGTTCAACAGGACTCAGTACTTAGGAGAGGAGAGCGAGACAAGTGACAGGGCAGCTGCAGGTTTACATCCTAGATCTGCTCAGCCAAACAGTTGTGGCAGGTTTCAGCTGCTACAAGAAGAGATGTGTACAATAGAGAAATCATGGAGGGGCTTCATTTTTCTGTGTTGTCAAACAGAATTATTTTATATTTTTGTGTTTCTGGAAAGAAAGCATTCCAATGAGGTTTTATGTAGATTTTACTTTTGCGTCTATGGTTTTTATTTGTAACTGCAACCAATCAAGTTGAAATAAATCACCTTTCAGTTTTTTTTAAACTACGGTTCAGTCTTGTTAGCCTCTTTCAGGGAATCTGGTGGGAGGGGGGTTTGTTTGGGTCTGTTATTACTATACATCCACATTTGAATAAAATGTACTCTTATAAATGGTTGATCTTATGTCAGTGGTTTAACTATACCGTATGTGCTAGACTATACGTATTCTCAATCACATGACACATAGGAAATTGCATGCACCTCAGGTTGGTGTAAAGGTAGTGATGCCATAGAATTTAACATCCACAATGAACCTGGATGTTGCAATGGAGTTTGACATGCTAAGTCAACACAGCACATGACCTTTACCAGAGCTGTGAATGGGCTGGATAGGTCAGACACCTTTTCAGTCAGCTCAGCTTCCAGCAGAAGGCTAGCTAACGTGATGCAGTCTTGAGGCTAGCCAGCCATGGAAGCCAGCTGAGCTGAGGGAGAGAAGTAGCAAAGACCGTCGCCTGGCAGGAGCAGTGAAGCAGGGGACAGTGAGTAGCAAGAAGGCATGTGAGGCTAGCAGGCAGCATCTACCAAAGGGCTTAAATGCCGTCTGTAGGTAAGACTTTTCAAACTACTGCTAGTTTGCATAAAATGTTCTGTAGTTAGTACGACAAACTGTTTTGACGTAGAAATGAATAGTACAGCATTAATGAGCTTGTATGTTTTGGATCTGCAGAGATCACTACAGTGCCCTTCTGGTAATACAATGGGCCTAGAACTTGCAATACAATGGTGTATTATATTGTGCCAATCTCATAATGCATGCTGATGGCAGTAAAATCATAATCTTTCAACTAATGACTGTTGGTATATTTTCTGATACTAAACACTTTTTCCATCTGATGCTGTTTAGGAAGTTGCCTGATCTGAGAATGGAACTGAGAGCTTGTTGCACCTGGTTTACATGGCATCGTGTAAGCTATTAATTTAAATTCACTTAAATCCTTTCAAAGTAGAGACATTTACTAATTTTGAATGTTCTCTTTTCTTTTAGTGCACCCTGGAGAGAAGATGCAATGGGACTTTTTATACTAATGGAACTGCTGTGCAGGATTTTTAAAGTATTTTTAAATGATGCTCCTTTTACCAATAAAGTATTTATAAATAAAGGTGACTTGTTTTGATATACTGTCTCTTAACAGCTTATTTGTATTTAAAGGTAGTATGAGTAACTTTATTCCAGTGTGCATGGGTATAGTTTCAGCATGGTAGTTGAATAAGCATTTTGATGGCATGTTCAGTAAACTTTATCCAGCTCAGATTGCCTGCTAGGGCCTACCCCTGATGTATAATTTTCACTATTGATGCAGGGGCTTTTTACTAAACATGCATGTAATTCTTAAATGGCTACCACTAGCGTCTACTGGGGTTGATGGACACTACAACTTCATTATATGGTGACGTTATACTAGTGACTTCCTCCACTAAAATAAGTGGATTGAGTGCATTATGCTTGGTTTACCATGGGGAGAGCAATTGGATTCGATTTGAATACCAGGTTAAAATGGCCCACTCTCCCAGCTTGTAATAAGTGACGGTACTGCTGCAGTGTTTGGTATAGTTTATGTATCCAAAAATAACTGCAGTTCCTGCATCTGCTAATTGTATATGGAAGATATTTCCTACATTAGTAATAGACCCTAGCAAACTCCTTTTGGACTAGTAGTAACCAGGAGGATGTCAGTTTCAGTCGAGCTAAAGACAATTATTACATATGGGCACAACTTAAATCTTATTTTGTGAAAGTCTGGTCGCTTACAGTGGTTAAAAATAAAACATTAAAGTGCAATCTGATGTCGACAGTGATTTCCTTGTATCCACAACATGACAAATCAATTGTAAATATTTATTAAATGGACATGAGGCAGGCAAGTTACATACCCTGTCGCTCCCCTTAAATCCCATTCTCACAATTTTTGCATGTTTGTGCATAGTGTGTCATACCGACATAATTGGACTTACAACATTCACACTATACTTTGTCCAATTTTATTCCCCATCCACTGTGTCACTTCGTGGCACCAAGTACACATTTCCATCAGGTGTTTGCTGCAGAGAGTATTCATCTGTACAGTAAGGATGGCCGTTCTCATCCCGGAGCTGAGAGAAGATTTCCCTGTACAGGTCTGTGAGGCGGTGTTTGACAATTGCCAGGTTGCGTTGGAATTCCATCCTCTCCCTGGCTAGGTGATCTCTCTGAGCTTGCAGCTGGCCCAGCTCGCCCTCCAGGTAAACAATGTTCTCCAGCTTCCTCTTCCTGCAGTTCTGAGCCGCCACCTTGTTTTTTCCGCGTCGGCGGATGTCCCTGACTAGAGCGAGCTGGGTGTCTGTGAGCGTGTACTGGGTCAAGAGTTCGTTAAAATCATCCACCGGTAGGTTGATGATCTTTTCTAGGGGGAAAGGTATCTTCAGGGCATGAGCTCTGCGTTCGTCCCGACTCAGCGAGACCGGAGGAGTGTTACTTCTGGGTTTTACATAGAATGCCTGTGAAATGCTCCCTCTACTGGCTGATCCGTTACGGTGCAGGTCGTTCAAGGCACTGGGTAAACACTGTTGATGTTTCATTGACATGGAGGGAAGGAAGTGCGGCTGCATTTGGCACGGTTGTGACGCAGGGAAGTAACAAGAATGCGATCCCGAGTAGTTGTGGGCAGGATGTTGGCGATACTCCGGCCTATACTCCATGGAGTATCGGAGGTTAGATTTCCTGCCTTGCTCGCTTATACTCTCCATCTCCCCATCACTATAGATGAGCCCAACCTCTGTCCTTGAGTAGGCAGGTACTCCGTTCATGGCATCTTCCGGTGAGGCCAGTGGTGGGCTAGACCCCAGAGATAGGCCAGAGTCAGACTCCAGATCGTCCATAGTGTGGGGTGGGTGACCTGTCACCTGCGCGTGCCTACCCGAACCCTGAGAGAGGCCTGAATTGTCTTTACCAATGAGCCCGTCGCCGCCTACCCCCATCAGACTCGTGTGTTCTAGAGTATTCATGAGAGGCGGGTTCAGAAACCTGGGATTCAGCTGAGGTCCAGGATGTCCGTACAGTAACCCTGCCGGCTGTGTGGCCTGGCGCTGGCAGGCCGGTAGTACCTCAGAGTAGGACCCCTCATACGCTGCAGCAGGGTTTGTCTCCCCCCCACAGGGGTTCGGTACTGTGTGGGGCTGAGCCTGAGATAGACCATACCCCCCCAGTGAGGCGGGCAGCTCCATGGTGTGGTACTGGATAGTCTCATATGGGCTGTCATTTGGGACTGCAAACTCCTGAAACAGGAAAAAAACGGGGTTAATTAAGAGTACAATTAAATGACAAAAGATGAATATTTACAGTTACATTAACATTATATTGAGAACAATATAAATGGCTTTGACTGTGTCACTAATGAGTCCTGCTGGGTCTTGGGTGCCTATAAGGCCAGTGGTTGTCAGTTAAGTCAGAGTATACATACACATTGACCCATGTGACTGCGTAGTTGGAGAACTAGCGTGGAAAAGAGCAAACTGTCTTGCCTAAGAGCTAATATTCACCTACCAAATATGTTTTTGCGATGGTCAAGGGTGTCAGATACAGTTGGATGTGGCAATACAAAAAAGTTTAAAATAACAATGTTCCGAATTAAGCTGTGAAATGGATTTGTGTTACACAGTTCACCCCCACCTGGTATACCACCCATAGCTCCTGCTGGTTTGGGTGTGTTATCAGGTTTCATGTGGAAACAGGTAGTCTTTGTGCAACATACAGCGATGTGCTTGGCCCCTCTAATGCTACCGGTCTTTATTCTGCCGTCTCTTCACTAGCCCATTGTTGAGTGAGTGTGAGGGTGCACGTGTTACTTTGCAGGTGAGTGTACTCTGCCTCGCCTTACATTGTAATTGGTATATGTAAACTAGACACCATCGTGCTTGTGTTAAGTTTAAATCAGTATACGTAAACTTTACACTACAATGCTCGATTTCTGTCGGTTCTGTCTCTGTGAGGATTACTTGTTATTTAGCCCACACTTACACTGAATGACTGACTGCTGAGTGTTAAACCCACAACCCTGACTTTGCACTAATGCTCTTACTATTAGAGTTAACCAGGCACATCATTAACCATAACGTCAAAAACATAAATGTCTACCAAAAGTATGCTATCCCAACATCTCTGAGAGGTTCTGTGTGAACTCTGGTATTCGTAAGGCATATGAATACTGTACCTGAAGCTCAGTGATGGCCATTAGTTCCTGCCATGCCAGGTCCATCTCTGGGTCATGCGAGTGGGGGGCTCCATGCGTCCGGGCTCCAGGGGCATGCCCGGGTATCGACACCCCTCCATAGAGCCTGCCAGGATTTGTAAACCCCTGGAGAAGGAATTCAATGACTTACTGTATTGAAATGTGAATTCAACTTTCTCACTTTACAGTATTTACACTAATCAGTTGTGTTACTGGTACAGAATTTACACTAATAAGTTGTGTTACTGGTACAGTGTTGGTGCTTTCTGGCGCTTACTTCTTGAATTTAAAATATGAAGTTACAATTTGTAAGTATGAATTTGTAGGTTTCTTAATAGCACCCAATCATACATAAAACAGTCCAATTCCCTGCAACACACAACCAGCACACAACATATCTGGTGACATGAGGCCACTCTCTCTGTCACCCACCCACCTCGCTGGCTCTCCTCACTGGGAGAACACTGTTGGCTGCTGCACACATTCAGGACAAGCTACAGTTGCAGGGAGCCCTCCTTGAAGAGACAGATGGACAGTAGTAAAGAACATCAGCTGCCTGCCTGAATTCAACCTGTACATTTTGGGACGTCCAACGACCAGACACAGAGTTCCGTTGGGCTGGATCCTGCCTATCGGCTTAGCTGTGCTGCTGCTATGCCGGCCCCAGATAAGACAATCTACTGGAAGACAGCACAGTGCAGCTGCAAACTGAGGCTGCAACTGCAACTTTATTCCATAGTTTAAAGTGAATGTCTTGGACGCCCCTGTAACATTCATTATTGGTTAGCATTTAAAATGCTTTATTAGACTTATGTCCCCCTACATATACTATTGTTTAACATTGATATCGCAATAATAAATGCTGATAGGAAACCAGGAGGCAGTGAATGGTGTTTAGTGTGATATGAATTTCCGATGTACTTATTATTTTTGTTTGCGCTGTTGAATGTGTGGTGCTGACAAGATAGCATTGAAGACACTTCATGATTTAACGATGGGGTGGCAACCACTAAGTTATGCATCAAGCAATTTTTCATTGACTTTGTTTTTATCTCAATTCACATTTAATCATTTCATTCATATGCAGAACTTATGTGCAACACCACAATTAAACCCTTCTTCAATGAACCCAATTGTTGAGTAAATTTCCCTTTTTTATTTTTTTGTTTCCTTCTCATCTCCTGGGCAACACAACACTTTCCATGCAGAACTGGACCAGCTAGGTTTTCCTGATTCAAGATCTAAGTGATATAATTTACATTAGAAACAGGTGGGTTTGATTCCTGAATGCTGACTGGCTGATAGCCATGGTATATATGTACATCTACAATGATTATGACATCACATCATATATTATTGCTCTAATTGCAATTATGGCATGGTGTGTCATGTCTAAGAACAGCTCTCAACCGTGATATTCCTGCCACACATCCTTGTGCGTAAAACAGAAGAAAACACTACTTCAGAGGACACATTTATGTATTTAGCCCTCACTCTTGCTATGTTTTACCTGCCAAAATCTGAATTATCCTAACAAAAACCAGGTAAGTCACCAAAATCAATCAAACCAAATGATAGGGTTCTGTCTTCTCTATTCTAAGATGTTAGCCAAAATATCAGGTTCCCATTCACCAACATGGATGGGCTTGCAACTCATATCCTGCTATAACCACTGTATGTTTGTGGTAATGTTTCCTAAGGCTGTTTCCTCTTGTACTAAAGAGAGAGAGCTGGTCTGGCTATAACAGTTATTACATGTCTTATGTCAGATGTTGTATTAATAACTTTGTTCACATTGGAGAACATGTTGGTGGACTACACATGAAAGGCAGAAGAACTCATCCTCATCCCCACACTGTTACATTGGAAGAACTGTTTTTACTCAAATTACTAGGCACAAGGTGCTTAAAGTTCTCTGACAAAGAATGAACAGTTTATTGATCTTGCCACTAGTTTCTGAAATGGACAAATAAGACGCAAATAGCAATTGGGTATGTAGGTCCTGAACGTATTTGGCCTAAATACTTTCTACACACTGTAGACTAAGATGTCAGTTTGATTACAGTTATTGGTTTCATTGTACATCTGCGTAATTTTTGTTTGTACTCTTGTTTAAGTATTATGCCAATTGTTTCTCGTTTGCATGCTTTTAAAGTTTTTGTAGAAAACCAGCTACCAAATGCTTTTAATTTGTTAGAATGTGGCAAAGTTATGGAGAACTGAAAATCCATATAACAAAAGGAGAAAAATAATTAAAAATAATAATAAAAAAATATGCTAAAAATTATTAAGAGATTATTATGAATGAACATACCTGAGCAACATGTCTCTGAGTCTTCAACAGGTGTTTGACATACGAAACCCCTTTAAAGTCACAACACAAACATAATTTGTGTTGATGAAAAATAAAAAATTTAGTTTATTTTCACTTCAGTAAGGATGGCGGTAGACTGGCGGTAGTCCACGTTTATAAAACCATTCAAGAGGGTGCGTGTGCTTTCTCTCTCTCTCTCTCTCTCTCTCTCTGCCTGTCTGTTGCACTCTGCTCTAGTTCATAGAGTCCCTAGCATAAATGGGATGTCTCTGACTCCCATGTAAAGTCACCTTCCTGTAACACAACCACACCACAGTTTTTCTTTTTTGCATGTTTCTATCCTTAATAAAAACACTTGCACTCCAACTTGAAAATTTCCCTCCATCACCACCATAAAAAACCACAGACCGATGGCCTGACAATCCCCTCAAACCGTCCACTAATACCCTTGGAAACAAAGACAAATTTGTCCTAGCTATGAGGAATAGATGCTTACACGTTAACCACATTCCTTTGGCTAATTAGACGTGAACCCAAAAAACTGTAGGTGATCAACAGGCATATTTGTACTATACTACTATAAAAAGATTATGCCAAATGTGGTTTGTGAGTGTGATCTGGAGCATCTGGAGTTAACGTACCCTGGTAATGCTGTAAGACAGGGCCCTTTGGAGGCAGGCACCAAATTGCATGGACAGGCTTGATTGAGACTTCGTTTAGATGGGATGGAATGTACACCTCCACCAGGTAAGAAAGGCCACATTGTTCCTATATCTGGCAAAGCAACCACCGACTGAGAGAAGAGCTGGGGGAGAATTGAGGAGAGCGTGTACATAGCAAGTGACCAGAGTCCTAAAAGACTACCTTTACTGCTGCCACAATCCATCAAATTCTATGAGTATAAAAACAACTCCAACACACCTAGGGCAAATTATGTAAATTGTGGTAATTAACATTCATAATTGATTAATGGTATAGGAATATTACATTCCAGTAACGTCTTTAAGGTGCTATTTGTTTAATTTTGAGCTGTATCAACAGAACTATTTTCTCTTTCTGTGACCAGCATACAAACACTGTTCAATCATTATTTGTTGAAAACTACAAACCACAGCCGAAAATGTATAATTTACATCAAAGACAGACCTGCCCGTTCACCAACACTGTGGAAGAACAACTCATCAAATCCTCATGGCAAGCATTTGTTTATTTATTTATTTTTTGCACTTATGTCAACCTTAATAAAAAACATTATAAAAAGTCCTCATGGCAATGCATGTTCAAATTGTAAAATACCTTGCATAGTGTAGTCATATAGGTGGGGTGCAGTTCAACGAAAGGAATACACCAGTAATATTTGTTAATATTAACAAATCCAGCCAAGTAAATTTTTTTTAAATAGAGCCGCAAGTTATGAGTATGTTGTTGTTACAATGTTAGAAAAACATGGAAACAGTAGGTGGCTGACAGTTTCAAGAGAGGTGGGTGTCTACCAGGAATCAGAGAAGGGACTTCCCAAGTTCCTAGCACCCAGCCCCCTACTCACCAACCTCCTGAAGATGCCAGAGAGCAGGCTGTTATTACCCAGACCACAATGGATTCATGATGGTTGCAGTTCCCAGCGCAACGCCCACATTATGGTTGTTTGTTTACTGCAATTGGTCTTTGGGCATTTACTTTTCAAAATGTTTCTTTGAAATCATCTCTTCTACACTCTTATCAATTCCGCCACATCTGAGTATTCCCTAAAAAATGGTATTTACCAATTAATGTCTTCCTAGGACTGAGCTCCTTGCAATTGTAATGGCCAGATTTATGTCCTTGGTACTTTCTATGGCTCCCTGCCCACAACAAATCTAACCCCTTATTAATATGGTTCAGAAAATAAGAGCCATTTATATATGTAGGTTTTATGAATATGGCTATGTCAGGAACAATATTAGATGAAGATAATTCTATAATTTGTACACTCCCCCATGTAGTCACCCAGGAAAAAAAGGCACCAAGGGCCAATGAGTATCCTTTTGTTAATGCCGGATCTGTATGATAAGACACATAATTTACACAACTTGTAAAAATTGTGCCAGCGATGTCTGAGATATTGCGGGTACATGTAAACAATAGCTTCTGAGTCATTGAATGAATTGTATGATGAGTACACCAAGTTACGCCTATATGAGGCTTTTATTACGGACCATAATGATATTCAACATATATTCAACATATCGAAACACTTGGCAGTCACTTGAACAGCTTTTAGGTGGTCTGGTTTATCCTGTACTCAACAGCATGTTCTCTTGGGTGCTAGTATGTGGAACACCCACACAGCGTTCTGTTTACGGCTCTAAAGAGGTGCCAATATTTTTTACTGTCACAAGAATGTTTATGTTTATTGAAAAATAAAAAAAGGTACAATTGTAATGTACCTTGTTTATAATTTCATATTATTTCCCCACAATTGTTAAATATATGAAGAAAAATATAGTTTTAATTTTTTTCATATAATAATTAAACCTATGTCCACAAATGTGTTATCAACTCAACAATGTACATTATGACCATTTGTACCAAAAGATGAATGCCCTGGCCTATTAATGTTTATGGACATTTTGATTTGCGTATGCCTTGTTAATCCAAAATCTACTGTACTTTTTAAATAACATCAAGCGGCTAAACCGGTCCAATTAGAGTTTAAGATAGTGTATTCAGTAAATGCCAAGTTAGGGGTGGACAGTAGACATCACCCAGCATTGTGCAATGGACAGTACAAGGCAGGGAGACTAAAGGAACAATCCGATAGCATGAGTTGCTCCCCACTCCCCATCTCATGCCAAAAACCACAACAGTTAGCAGCTCCCATCAAAAGCACCCAGTGCTGCTTTTATCAGCACCCAGCAGAGCTTCCGTCACCCAACAACCCCCACCCACCCCCGTCTTCCCTCTGGGTTTCTGCATCCACGTGCGCACACACTACAGTGTACTTAAACACCATGAAAATAAACATTCTGAGTGTACTGCCTTTAAAAACGTCTGCAGATAAATGTAATCTGCCTTGAATAAAGGCATAAAAATACTCTCTTACAAAATGTTAGGTTTTAAAAGGTTACAATTTGTTGTGAAATATCTCAAGTAGACTGTAATCTGAACATCTAATCATTGGTTGTATTGAGACATTACCAATGAAGGCAATGATAACGCAGGTTCAGGTTCCTCATTTGTAGTTTTTCAGGTGTAACGATTGGTCAATGTCAAATATTTTACTCAACCGCAAAAGACTTGTGTGGAAATACAATGAGCATCAAGTTCATTTGTAAATGACTTAAAAGGCTGGCCTAACTCCACTTGTCATAAAAACACTACAGTTTCACCTTCTCAAAATTTAAAATGAATTTACATAACCCTGCCTATGTACTAAAAAACAATTATTATAATTTACAGCATTGGGTTGTCTAAAGATCTAATCTGAAATCTCCAGTGCCCATGTATTGCTGCAATGTGGTTATAAATCCTGGCCATCTCACATTTTTCACAAATTTTCATTGTATAATCAATGTACATGAAATCAATTAAGTGGATCCAGAACTGATCCAAATGCAAAGAATAGAATGAAACATTCCAATAACGGTACACAGTAAAAACTTCAGTGTTAAATCAACACCCTAAGTGTTAAATGAACACTCTTCAGTGTGTATATAGAGTGTTAATTTAACACTGACGTTTTTACTGTGTACTTATAATTGCACTATTCATATTACTTATTCAGTGAGGTGTATAATTATAGCCTAAAGTGAATTTGTACTTGATTTTACTCAAAAGGATGGTTTATTATTCCATGCATTGTGGTGGTTTTTGCTGGACTTGGCGGAGTCATTGTCCATTTAATCAAGATCAATAGGTAGCATTTTGAGCATGCATCAGGTTTAATGTCGTTCTTTTTTATGTATATGGACAACTTCTCATATTTTGAGAACTATTTTATCTGTGATATTATTGCCAGTTAATGTGCACATATAGCAAATGATCCACGTGCCACAATTGATACTTTGATGATGGATTGACAGTTGACTTCCAGAAGCATACCACAATGCACCCTAAACAGGTTCCGTCCTATTTATCTTACAGATGGGATGTTAAACAGTTATTCTGACAGTGTGTGGTCACTGAATATCACATGGTACTTACCATAAAAAGCAGGGGTGTTTACCTACATGTAGGTGTCCTGGAAAAAATTCAAATCTGTCCCTCATTCACCATGGCCACCAAATAATCCCTAGCTTCCAGTGGACTTGTTCATTCCCTCTTCCCTCACTGTAACTAATCCACAAATTGTTTGCTCAATCCAAACTGAATGTTTAACTTTTCAATGGCAACCATTTTGGAGCGAGCTATAGCAACTGTGTGAGCTTGATACAATTTTATAGAAACTATTTCCTGGGATTTCTTATTGTCTTCGATTACACAAATATTTCTTAGCTTCTAACTGCTATTGTCTGATTTTGCATAGAGTAACTGTAACGATGCACTCCCAGAATAGGTTAATAATGATAATAATATTTATTCTGTACAAGAATAGATGTAAGGTAAATGTATATAGCAGGATACAATAAATGCAGGGTGAGTTTACGGGCTATGTTCCGTTACCAAATCCAGGTAGTCAGACAGGCAGAGTTCCATTAACAAATCCAGGTAGTCAGACAGGCAGATTTCGGTACACTAATCAGGTTCTCAGTCAGGCAGGATATTCGGAAACAAGGCAGTATATTTCAAGCAAAGACACAGGGGATAATCCAAGGCAGAATACTTAATACACAATGCAGGGGTCAGGCCAGTATAACAATCCAAGAATAAGTAAGAAGACAGAATACTCACAATTCCTCGCGAAGAGGAACTGGGAAGTGCTAGTATATATGGAGAGAGTGGAGTGCAGCAGGTGATAGGAATTTGGGTGATTGAGACTGGGCTATGGGAATTGTAGTTCTGAGCAGTCTTGATAGGGAAGCTGTAGTCCTCAGGAAAGAGGAACTGGGGAACATTACAGGGCCCCCCCTCAACAGGCGGCTCCAGACGCACAGGAGGGACAAGGCCCCACAGGGGAGCGAGACATCCGGAAACCGGGCCGGAGGCTGCCAGGCAGCAAGGGAGCCCGGCAGAGGCCAGGGAGGAGGAGGTCAATGAAGAGACCGGGCGGGCGAAGGCAGCAGCGGAGGTCCGGCGGGCAGAGGCAGCCGCGGAGGTCCGGCGGGCGAAGGCAGCCGCGGAGGTCCGGCGGGCGAAGGCAGCCGCGGAGGTCCGGCGGGCGAAAGGCAGCCGTGGAGGTCCAACAGGCAGATGTCCGGCGGGCAGAGGCAACAGCGGAGGTCCGGCGGGCGGAGGCAGGGAAGGTTCAGGGACAAAGGCGGACACTGGCACAGGGACAAGGGCGGACACTGGCTCTGGCTCTGGGACAAAGGCGGACACTGGCTCTGGGACAAGGGTGGACAATGGCTCTGGGACAAGGGCGGACAATGGCTCTGGGACAAGGGCGGACACTGGCACAGGGACAAGGGCGGACACTTGCACAGGGACAAGGGCGGACACTGGATCTAGTACAAGGGCGGACACTGGCTCTGGAACAAAGGCGCACAATGGCTCTGGGACAAGGGAAGGCCCAACCGGTTGTGGTGTAGCGACCTCTGGTGGTCGAGGCGTAGCGGTAGCGACCTCTGGTGGTCGAGGAGGAGCGGGGGTGACCTCTTGTGGTCGTGGAGCAGGAGCAACCTCTGTTTGCCCGGGCGTGGTGGAGACCCCTAGTGGCTTGGACGTGGTGGAGACCTCTGGTGGCCCGGGCGTGGTGGAGACCTCTGTTGGATAGGTGGAGACGAGAGCAGCCTCGGGTGGCCGTGGAGCCGAGAGCGGCCTTGGGTGGCTGTGGAGTGGCCTCGGGTGGCAGTGGAGCGGCCTCAGGTGGCCGTGGAGCGGCCTCGGGTGGCCGTGGAGCGAGAGCAATGGCCTCTTGTGGCCATGGAGCAAGAGCAATGGCCTCTTGTGGCCGTGGAGCGAGAGCAATGGCCTCGGGTGGCCGTGGAGCGAAATCAATGGCCTCTTGTGGCCGTGGAGCGAGAGCAGTGGCCTCTAGTGGTCCAGGCACGGGAGCGACTTTACCCACCCGACCTACAGGCGTCCGAACCTGTGCTCTCAGGGTCCTGACAGGACATCGAGGGCCCCCGAAGGAAGACCAAGTTTCTTGAGGGGCCACTGCGGCTTCCAAACAGGTCAGTAGATAACGGGATCGGGTGAGCATCCGCTTCAACAGGAACGTCTTAGCCTCCTTCTTGAGTGACCCAAAACCGGCTCTCCACGAAAAGAACTGGCGAACAAGGTCTGGATGGTCACTGAGTCCTTGGCCACCTTGGTTCATCCACTCGCGATAGTCTCCATCCACTTCTGGGTCTCTCCTTAACGCAGTAAAGATGGTGTCTATCTTGGAATTGGAGCCGGTGGCCATCTTGAAACTGGGGCCGGTGGCCATCTTGGAACTGGGGCCAGTGGCCATCTTGGAACTGGGGTCAGTTGCCATCTTGGAACTGGGACCGGTGGCCATCTTGGAACTGGGGCTGGTGGCCATCTTGGAACTGGGGCCGGTAGCCATTTTGGAATGGGGCCGGTAGCCATCTTGGAACTGGGACCGGTAGCCATCGTGGAACTGGGGCCAGTGGCCATCTTGGGATTGGCCATCTTGGGACTCACGGTGGCCATTTTGGGATCGGCCATCTTGGAATGGGGGCTGGTAGCCCTCTTGAGACTCAGGCGGGAGGCCATTTTGGGAGCTTCAAAATGGGAAGGAGTCTTGAAGACTCTACGAGGGAGGACATAGTCGCCGTCTACAGCCTCCCTGACTAAAATGTCTTCATAGGAGGCTTCATATAAATCCCACGGCGGGTCTTCCCCCAAGTAACAGGCCTCCCAGAAGGCCTGTACAACCTGAGCCCCAATCTTCCTCCTTGAAGGAGTAGCAGTCATAAGGCGAGGTATTCTGTAACGATGCACTCCCAGAATAGGTTAATAATAATAATAATGTTTATTCTGTACAAGAATAGATGTACGGTAAATGTATATAGCAGGATACAATAACTGCAGGGTGAGTTTACGGGCTATGTTCCGTTACCAAATCCAGGTAGTCAGACAGGCAGAGTTCGGTACACTAATCAGGTTCTCAGTCAGGCGGGATATTCGGAAACAAGGCAGTATATATCAAGCAAAGGTTAAGGGGATAATCCAAGGCAGAATACTTAATACACAATGCAGGGGTCAGGCCAGTATAACAATGCTCAGTAAGAAGACAGAATACTCACAATACCTCGCAAAGAGGAACTGGGAAGTGCTGGTATGTATGGAGAGAGTGGAGTGCAGCAGGTGATAGGAATTTGGGTAATTGAGACTGGGCTATGGGAATTGTAGTTCTAAGCAGTCTTGATAGGGAAGCTGTAGTCCTCAGGAAAGAGGAACTGGGGAACGTTACAAAAACAGTTTACAGTACATGTACTGTATTTGTAATTGAGCGTTCCAGCTTTCCAATGATATTGTCCAAAATATCTCTTACAGTACTCAAAATCTATAATAGTGTTTGTAAAAAAAGGGCAGATTCCTGGGCCCTTTGGAGTCTGTCCTTGTCTTGAGATTAAACTAATTTAATCTTTATCTCCCACTGTTTTATAGGGGTTCAAATTGCAGAGCGTACTTGTGACTCATTGGACTTTCAGCATACTTAAAATGGGCTTAATTCTTACCTTTAGACTCCATATTGTTCATGCCTTATGATTTGCCATGAACATTACTTCTCCTTCTGGTCCCACTATTAAAAAAATAATATTTTATCTTCAATGTTTACTTTTTGTAGCTAGTAGCTATTTTATTGAGGTCATCGTCTTATTACCTCACAAGTCATTTGTTTAATTCTTATAGAGGTCAATTTTGAATTACATTTTAGATTAGACATGATAATTTGTAACAATTGCTATTCGGTTATAAACACAGGCAATATTGATAACAGAGCAATTGGTTTAATCGAACCCTTTTGTATATTGTTATACTACAAGCAATATTTCCTGAGAAATATTCAACCTTATATGGCTTAAGCTTGCATTTGAATTTGCTCACAGACTTCAGGGGTCATTTCGAAATATTTAGTGGTAAAATTATGAAGACATACTACTGCATTGCAAAATGTATCGGTTAGCCACAGTACTGTTGCAAGTGTATTGTTTTTTTATAATATAATGCAGATTATAGTAATGTATCTGTAGTATAATGTACAGATACAGTTGGAAGCATACATTGTAGGTGCTAAAAAAATAAGGTTTATCGAAATTTAACTATATCAGTATCACTGCCTGCAGTAAAAGACAGAAATGATAACCAAAAGAGTGTATGAATTCTAAACACTGATGTCATTCAAAATGGATCTGGGAAAAAAGACGGGAAAGCCCCAGTAGTATGGGTTTCCAGATTGATACTTCCCAGAAGAAACAACCAGGATAATTAGGTTGGTTTAATGTGGGAGGATCCTTAAAAAAATGTTTTCATACGACTCAGCCAGACATTGAAATCAAGTGTGAGATCAGAGAGCTATAGTTGGAGAGGAATACACTTGGTTTACCAACATTACTGTAGTCCTACCAAATGGTTATTAGTTAAGCTGTTGAAAAGCATGGGTCAAAGAAAACTGACCTAAAACATAACTCCCTTATTGTAGCTCCTGTAAGTGGGGTCGAGCAAGCTTCTGTAAGCGGGGTCGAGCAAGCTAAAGGCAGAAATAAGGTCTCTGAAGGAAATGTTTCTGCCCAACTGCACAGCCACTCCCTGAGTTTGTCTAGACTTTGTACTAGGCTCGCAGGTTGGTCTTGGGCCCATAGTAAAACTCAATTAATGTTTCGAAATGTTTAACATTAACAAAATAATTGCAAATGCCTTGTACATTCTTGTAACACAGATACCGCACAATGTTTTACAACCGTTTTGGCTTGTACCCTTGCACTTTTGCTTTGATTGACACGAAATATTGTCCAATGGGAGAGGACAAGGATATTTGGGTTTTCACTTATACCCTTGTATTTTTGCTTTGATTGACGTGATATTTTGCCCAATGGGAGAGGAGAACGGTATTTGGGAACGCCTGCTACGTTAGGTCACTAGCTAGCTACTAGCTAACTAGGAAGTTTGCTTTTAAAGCTAGCTCACAATTTTGTCAAACAAAATGGATACTTTAATGCTGGTAACGTTAATGTATTTTTTCTTTACATCTTTTTTTAACATTTAAGTTTTAATGTTAATTCGTGAAGTGTGATGTTGTAGCTCCACAAGAGCGATTACTCTTTTTTGTGCCTGTTGAGAGTGTAAAGAACTATAAGCTAATGCTAGCTAATGCTAGTTGGTCAACTCAACTAGCTACTGTTTAAAAACAAAGCTAGTTAGTTAAGTTAGTAAATTTACTACGGTATTTCACTATGTATTATATTGTAGTACAATTACGTCAAACGTTTCCAGTGTCCTTTTGGATAGTTAGCAAGCTAGTTAGCTACCAGGTTAGCTTGCTAACGTTTGATGGTGTGTAACTACACATAGCTAGTGCTAGATTGTCCTGACTGATGTCATGTCTGTGTATCTTCCCAGGAACCGTCTTTGTACACTGTAAAAGCCGTCCTTATTCTGGACAATGATGGAGAACGGCTATATGCAAAGGTATGTCTTAGAAAGTAGTGTATAGGAGCTACTGTATTACTGTACATCATGTCAAGTTTGTTAGAACAAATACTGTACATACACACCCTGTGGTTAATGATGACCAGAATTGGCGAAGTTTACTGAGAATGTCATTACTAGCCCACAATTTGGAAAGTCATGCTTTATTAATGCATTGTAATGTTTTATTTGCAGTATTATGATGACACATACCCTTCAGTGAAGGAACAGAAAGCTTTTGAGAAGAACATCTTTAGCAAGACACATCGGACTGACAGTATGAACTACATTTGAGCACACACACACCAACTGTTCATTTTCATTTTTATAATTTTTCTGGAATTATGAACTGTTATTCGTTTTAATTTGTTGTTATCTTTTTCCCTGATGGGATGGACAAAATTATGGAAATCCATTTTAGTCAATATGAAATAAATAAATATGGCTATGAAATTAGTCCTGAAATAATTAAATGACACTATATATATATATATATATATATATATATGTGTGTGTGTGTGTGTGTGTGTGTGTGTGTGTGTATATATATATATGTGTCATTTAATTATGAATTATTAATAAATGCAGTCCAATAAAAAAAGTTTTTTATTTCACAATGGTGTTTTTCAAAGGAAACCTATTTATTTCAGGAGACTTTTATTTCATAATTCCACATTTATTTATTTCAAGGCATTTCATAATGACACATTTCAAAATATCCATTTGTTATATTCAAATGAATGGGGCGTGGTTATCTCTCAGATTCAAACCAAATGAAATACTTGATCTTCGGATAAGTGATCTTGAAAATATTAAAAAATCGTGTTGATAGACATAGATATTGAAGTTTTAAATATTTTGAGAACGATTGAGCTCCATGTTCGTGTGGAAGATGTCATATAAGCATATGAAGATATGCTCGCAACCGTGTTTATCTGGTCTATCAACCTGAGAAATCGTGGAACTGTTTGGTGTGTCACAAAGTATGACTTCGAGGAGATCGATCTTTCAACCTGTGGAATCGGTGATCGGTTTTATTGTGTTACCCAGCAAAATTCAGAGGAGATCTCTAAATCGTGCTTTGTGACACACCAAACAGATCTGCGGTTTCTCAGGTTGATAGACCAGACAACACAAAGGTACCGGGCATATCACTTGCAATTTCCATAGGCAGACGTCCCGCACCTGTGCTTGAAGGTTCTATGACATCTTCCACACAAAAACAGTCCTCAATCGGTCTCAGACTTTGATATCTGTGTCTATATTTTGAAGATCACTTATCCGGTCGAGTATTACAGCCAAGTTTACATACTTAAACATAACATACACACATTTACATACTTAAACATAACATACACACATTTACATACTTAAACATAACATACACACATTTACATACTTAAACATAACATTACACACATTTACATACTTAAACATAACATTACACACATTTACATACTTGAACATAACATACACACATTTACATACTTGAACATAACATACACACATTTACATACTTGAACATAACATACACACATTTCCATACTTGAACATAACATACACACATTTCCATACTTGAACATAACATACACACATTTACATACTTGAACATAACATACACACATTTTGTTTTACAGTTCTTGTGGGGACCTGAAAGCATATTAAATAACATTCAAATACTTATTTTTCCATAATCTCTAACTTTATCACAGATTTCTAAACCCAAGCAGTATCACTTATCCTAATTTAAACTAACTCTAAACCTAATTTAACACACACACACACTGGATTGCATATTTACCTCCAAGGACTTTTTCACATTTGGTTCTTACACAATCAGAAATGAAAGTGATTCTATTATTATTATCTGCCTTTGATATACACAGCGTTTTGAAGGTAATGTGTTGGTTGGATAGATTTTTACCCGCTATACTTGGTAGAACCACATTTAGAAGCTGAAAATGTTTTTTAGTATGTCTCATACCACCACATGAGTCCTGACATTTTAGCCCAATCGTCTTGGCAAAATTGTTCAAGATCTCTCAACTTGCATGCATGGGCAATGTTGGTTACCAGGATATTTCAAGTTTTGTAACAGATCAATGGGTGTGATATCTAGGCTTTTGACTGGGAATGTTTCTTATTGATAAACCACTCTCTAGTATAGCCTTGGCTCCGAGGTAAATCTCAATGTCTTGCTGAATGGTGAACCTCCACCTCAGTTCCAAGGTCTCTTGCAAACTGATGCAAGTTTTCCTTTCAGCCTTCAAATCCCATCAGCTTTCCAAGCCGATGAAAAATATCTCCATAACAGCATAAAGGCTCTACTAGCTTTCCTGTACTTTAAATTTAAGTTATTTATGAGGCACTGCTGCAGAAGGCCTTAAAGTCGCCTCTATCTGTAGCCTACATTTACTTTTTCATACTAATCAATCATTAAGGTCCAACCCACAGCCCTGGTACTAAAGGGTCATGCTCTTACCAAGTTTTAATGAGATGAGGAGTGTTAGCTTTATACCACAGACAGCAATTACACCAATGAGTTCATTTTAAATTGGTTAGACCAGAGAATTTTTTGCCACATCTGTGCTGTGTGTTCCACATTACTTACAACAAAATCAAATGTAATGCTGTCTCTGCTCTACTCATTCATATAGCCCAGCTTTGTGAAGCAGCCATGTAATAGTTTATCCCATTCTGTCTATGGACCTCTGCTACTCTTTGGGGAACCCTTTGCCCAATCCCTGTTTCAGTGGATGGCCTGCTCTATGCAGTTGTGCATGTGCCAAATTGTACTTCTTTAAATAATGGGTTCAACTGGGCTCTGGAGATGTTTCTTTTAGTTGTTAAAGGGAAACCCTGACTGGTGCTTCTCTTAGATCTTTCTCCTGGACTTCTTTTGAAACCTCCATTGTCTTTACGCCACATTCCAAAATATTATGCTAATTATATTTTACACTGATTGTCCTAAATAGTCAATGCAAGTAACAGTCAGTGTAATTTTCAAGTCCCCAACCTTTACGGTATAAGTCGAATTTCATTGAACAAACCACTATTATTATGCTAATTATATTTTACACTGATTTTCCTAAATAGTCAATGCAAGTAACAGTCAGTGTAATTTTCAAGTCCCCAACCTTTACGATATAAGTCGAATTTCATTTAACAAACCACCCAATGAAAACAGTATGTTTTTCAAAAATAAAAATGCACTGTTCCAAATTATCATGCACAACAGTGATTCAAAACATTTTATAGGTTGTAAAGAACTGAAAATTGTAATTTGTTGAAATTGTAGCATTAGGATATATATTTAAATATTCATTTAAATCAAAAGCTAACAATCAAACGCATCTTAACAGGGCAAGTTACATGATGGTGCATTGTCATGCATGAAGAAGATTTTGCTATGGAAGGCAAAATTCTTCTTTTTGTACCATGGAATAAAATGGTCAGTCAGAAACTCTATACTTTGCCAAGGTCTTTTTCACACTTTCAGGACCCTAAAGGGGCCTACCAGCTCTCTCCCCATGATTCTGGGCCAAAACATGACTCCGCCACTTCCTTGCTGACGTCGCAGCCTTATTGGGACTAGAGATGGGCCCATACCAGTACTTGGTATCGAGCCCAAATGCCGATACTTCTTCCATATTTAAGAGCGTTATCCTGCGCAACGCTTTACAGATTAGCCATAGATGGCCATAGTTGTTTTCTTAAAGTGCCAGAGGGAATAGTAGCCTACTGTACAACGCAGTATATAGATAGGAAACAGTTGTATTGCTCAACCATGTAACGATTGGAACAACAATGCCAACAAACTGGTATATCTGATTCACGTAAATGTTTCAATGGAAATGTAGCTGTATTCCAGCACTATGCATATATTTCATATTGATGATAATGACAGTCTACTTCCTCTTTCAGAGATCAGCTTATAAAGCTGTACAACTGTATTTATTGTTTAAAAAAAAAAAAGAAGGCGATTTAAATGAGAATGCTTCCTTGCAGTGTGAGGAGATTTGTTGCCCACAACATCACTGCCTAAAATGCACAAAGATTCCTAAGACGGAGCCACGCGTGCCTATTAGCTATTAAAAAACACAGTAGAATCAACTTTTATTTTACTCATAGCAATTCACCAGTAGAGTTCAAATGGCGAAATACGAAATAGTTTTTCTCATTGCTATTTTCATGTACCCTAATATTTGTTTAATTATAGCTGCATACATTAGAATCCTTAAATGAAACGCGCACATTAAGTACGTACAGGACCGAACAAAGGCTGCATTTATAGTCACTGCATACTGTAGCGTCGCATGAATTAATAATACATTTTCGGGAAGGAAAGACAAATGTTGGTAGTTTGCAAGACTTCTGGGTGAACAAAATAGTGGAAGTTCTGACATACTAATGTTAAGAATAACTTCAAAGAAATACGATGTAGCCTATTTATATTTTGTTCAATAGATTACAGTGAAAGTACAGCTATAATTGTGTACCGATTGTTTTATTATAATCAAATACCTAAATAGAATATATTATGATTAGGTCATATCCCTGTTTGGAGAAAGTCACTTCAAACAGACATTTTCATCTTAGACAAAACGTCTGCAATGCTTAGTGCAAATGTGAACACAAACGGCTAATGCATTCGCTTTCACAAATGTGTTTCTATCATTTTAGCTAATTAGGGAAGGAGACAAACTATTTACATTTGTAATAAATATTACGCATTCTTGACCTGCAATGTAAACCATGTGCTTCTGGATATGTAGGAACATTTACTTTTCTATATTTGAATTGGCCGATCAACATCTAAGAAATAGCAGATTTTAGCTTGATGAATGTGACATTTGGCGTAGTTATTAAAAGTACTCGTATCGGTACTCGTATCGGCAAGTACGCAAAATGAAATACTCTGTACTTGTACTCGTTCCTTAAAAAGTGGTATCGGCCCATCCCTATTTGGGACATGGTGGCCATCCACCCCCCATCCCCTACTCCATCCATCTGGACCATCCAGAGTTACACGGCACTCAACAGTAAACAAGACTGTTTGAAATTTAGTCTTCATGTATTTCTGGGCCTACTGCAACCGGTTCTGATTGTGAGCATTGGTTAGGGGTGGCCGTATAGTAGATTTATGCACAACTGCAAGCCTCTGGAGGATCCTATACCTTGAGGTTCGCGGCACTCCAGAGGCACCAGCAGTTTCAAATACCTGTTTGCTGCTTTGTAATGTCATTTTAGCGGCTGCTCTCTTAATCTGAAGAATTTGTCTGGCAGTTACCTTCGTCATTATGCCTTTATCTGCAAGAACCTGTCTGTGCTCTGAATCAGCCACAAATCTCTTCAAAGTACGATGATCACGCTTATGTTTTGGTGAAAATTCCAAGGCATTGCACTATTTGATGCTTTTCCACAGCAGAGAGATCCTCTTTCTTTCCCATATTGCTTGGAACCTGTGGCCTGCTTAATAATGTGAAACATCCTTCTTAAGTAGTTTTCCTTTAATTGTGCTCACCTGGCAATCTAAATATCACAGGTGTCTGAGATTGATTTCAGTGATCCAAAGAGCTCGGAGACACAATATCATCCATGAGTTTGATACCCTGGAGCCTTCCAGAAACAAAATTGTAATCTGAGATCATATGACACTTTAATTTCATAAAGAGTGACTTGTTTGTGTGTGTGAGAATTGTCCCGATGTTTTTTTTTCTCCCCTCACTTCCTAATTCCCTCTAATCCTGCATTGTCGGCAGCTCCGCAACTCCTTGGACAGATCTGTGAGATGACGAGGGGCGGCGCGCACATGACGCCTGAGCCGCCAATAATTTTCGCACTGTTCACCCAACACGGAAGCCTTTAGTCGGATCATGCGAGGAATGATTACGTTAATTGACTCTATTTCAGCGATTGAATTTACAGGCGCCTGATCTGAACACAAGGAGTTGCTGGAGAGCGACGTGGTAGGATAGATAATCTGACATCTAACTCAAATCCCAGGCGGCGCTATGCCAAATTTGCTCTGTCTTGTGCAAGAGGCTCGGAGAAAGTCAGAGAACCCATGACCATCGTGACGTAGACTGTCCAGTGATTTAACCCACTACGCAAAGCAGACCCCTCTCATGAAGGGGGGCTTTTGTGTATATAGATTATTAGGTGCACCACAGTTTATTGGTGTGTCATAGTGAACGATGTTAAAACCTTTCCAATCAAAACGTTTAATATTTTATCCCAATGAGATCCATTTTAGTTTCAGATTGTAACAATACAAATGAGCAAAAGTACTCACACATACAGACTGTAGTCAAGCTAGTGCTCTGTCTAATTGTTGTTTCTTGCTACTAGGTGAGATAGCTTTGCTAGAGGGGCTCACTGTTGTCTACAAGAGCAACATTGATCTCTTCTTCTATGTCATTGGAAGCTCACATGAAAATGAGGTAACCACATTGGAACTAACATTGCCATTGAAAATGTCACACATTAATTGTATGTTGAACTTGTTGGTTTTCTGTGTTTTCAATTTAATAGTTGATGCTTATGGCTGTTCTGAACTGTCTGTTCGACTCACTTAGCCAAATGTTAAGGTAAGTTCCGAAGCTTATATCAGATTTTGCAGCCTTTTCATCCAAAGTTAAGTCCTGAATAAGGAGTTCTCATTGTCTTCTCTCTCTTTAGGAAGAATGTTGAGCGTAGAGCTCTACTCGAGAATATGGAAGGCCTCTTTCTAGCTGTGGATGAAATTGTCGACGGAGGGTGAGTTCCACATCTTTCAATCTCTGAATTTAATCTTTTATACTTCAGGATTTTTGCTCAAATGGAATGACTGTTGCTTGGTTCCAACAGACCAATGTAATACCCATGTTTGTAATGGTAAAAAAGCATCTTTGGTCTGGTCAGCTGTTTCCATGTGCGGTTTCCCAGTGTGTGAGTGATGTCAACGAGTGTGTCCCTCCCCTGTGTTCTACAGAGTGATTCTGGAGAGCGATCCTCAGCAGGTGGTTCATCGTGTAGCTTTAAGGGTAAGGCCTGCCTTGCAGGTGGTTCATCATGTAGCTTTAAGGGTAAGGCCTGCCTTGCAGGTGGTTCATCGTGTAGCTTTAAGGGTAAGGCCTGCCATGCAAACTACTCAATCGCAGCTCAGTGGATGCCAGTGGAAATGTTTTAAGTATGCTAACACCCCACTGTGTCCACTCTTACAGGGGGACGACGTGCCTTATTCAGAGCAGACTGTTACCCAGGTGAGCCAAAACAGCGATCGATTCCTCATTCATACAGTGTTTAGTAGGGATAATTAATCTGTCCGTTCATTCACCCCTTCACTATCTTGAGGCTTAGTGTGTATCTCACCAAGTAGTAATGCACTAAAAAGTGGGAAAGGTTCCATCTAGGACACAGGCACACAAGCACCAGAGCTGGGCTCACTGTCTGGGGCTTCACACTTAAACCCACCTGTTGGCCTTAAACGTTCAGTATACACGACGTTTCCAACCTGACGCGCGAAAATGTGACGTCATGGGAGCACCGTAACTATTTATACTCAGGCGTGGGGCTCACAACACTAGTTGCTGAAAAGAGGTGTCAACTGAGGAGAGGCTATTGACTTTGCTATTTCTACGGACGGGAAGATGAAGAAAAGGTAAATGATGGCAGAACTGGCAGCAGCATTGACATTAATGTCAACAGTGGCTAAGATGATCTTAACTGTGTTGTTATGAACCATTTACTGTTTTATTATGAACCATTAACTGTGTTATTATTAATCGTTTACTGTGCCCTCAAACTCATCCATGCTTCCTGTTTCCAATTTGTCGCGCGCCGCAGAAAAAATAGTGGTGCACAACCTCTGATTGCATGCTCTGGCGAGTATACTGAAGCCTTTAGTTCTCTTGTTTGACTTTGATTAAAATGGTACATGGTTTTCAATGGTTCAGTTAAACACACAACAACACTGTAGTGGGTTGGGGAGGTGCCATGACTCACTCTGGCTCTGAGTTATTGACAGAAGTGGGTGCAAACATTTTCATGTTTTGATGATGTCCTTCTGTGTGAATCGGACTCACATACCTGGTGTTGCAAGCACAATGCTTTTATCAAGTTAGCTACAGAACCATATTGGTAAAAGGCCAGTGTCTGGACGCTAGAGTAGTCTGGACGCTAGAGTAGTCTGGACGCTAGAGTAGTCTGGACGCTAGAGTAGTCTGGACGCTAGAGTAGACTGGCCGCTAGAGTAGTCTGGACGCTAGAGTAGTCTGGACGCTAGAGTAGTCTGGACGCTAGAGTAGTCTGGACGCTGTCTGCTCAAATACCAAAAGGCTAAAATATGCTGTTGAGGTGGCTAGGGAAAATGCATGTTCTTTAATAGTAATGTAGGGGTGAAACCTGTTTTTTTTTATTATTATTTGTTCTTTCCTCGCTCGGTTCGCTTAAAAAGATATCATAGTTAAAGTTAATGATATTTGTATGGCTTGAAGAAAAAGGAAGCTAGAAGGTCGTGCATTAAACATTATAACACACTGTACATGAAGACAATTGGCCATGATTGTAAAATGGAAATGGCCATTTTAATGGTGG
>JACXGM010000153.1:46436-56536 GCA_016801145.1 Umbra pygmaea
TTTTTGTGTGTGTTTGTGTGTGTGTGTGTGTTTGTGTGTGTGTGTGTGTGTGTGTGTGTGTGTGTGTGTGTGTGTGTGTGTGTGTGTGTGTGTGTGTGTGTGTGTGTGTGTGTGTGTGTGTGTGTGTGTGTGTGTGTGTGTGTGTGTGTGTGTGTGTGTGTGTGTGTGTGTGTGTGTGTGTGTGTTTGTGTGCACGTGCGCGCGTGCGTGCGTGCGTGCTGAGCTCCTATTCATTCCTGATTAATGTTCTCATTTAAGAGACCTTTGACAGGCAGCCGCCTTGCCACCCCCCACCCCTCCCCGTCTCTTTTCCTCCCCCCTCTTTTTCCCTCCCTCTCTCCCTCCATCCCTTATCACTTTCTTCCTGTCTACTGATTAATGGCTGGCCATCTTCTGCATGCTTTATTTTTATGGCTCCAATTTTTCATTGAATTAAGATGATTAATTAATTTCAGCATATTTGCCATTACTGGTATTACTCTCTTTTTTTTCCATCCAGCTTTTGTCAGTTTAATTTATTTTTTTAGGTAAATCCTATTATTTATTGAATGTATTTTCTGGTGTCTCTAATTCCTGAAGATGTCATTGCAGGAAGGTGGCATATTTTAGATTGCTGAACATTTATATGTCTCCTCTAAATGCAGGTTGAATTATTAAACAAACATATTTGTTTTGTATTTTTACTCATCATTATTATTATGATATGTTTCATAAAGCCAGCTTTCATCTACAGGTGCTGCAGTCTGCCAAGGAACAGATTAAATGGTCTCTGCTACGATAGGACCTAGCAACTCCCTCATTGAGTGCTCCTCTCTTTGTGACATCATCTCTTCCCCTGTACTGACTCCTCCCACTACTCCAATCAGAGCCGAGGCCAGGCTGACTGTTCGTCCAACCAGACACTCTGAATCCTACAGTGTGTACTGTGAAGATGTATTCTCCTGACATGTTGCTATAAAGCTAGTTGAATGGGGCATGTTTGGATGGTAGTGTGCCAATACCAGAGAGTTAGACATTACACATCTGACCATGTCACATTATGGCGGCTGTGATAACATGGGAACCACATAGAGGCAATCTGCATTTTGAGGTTTTAACGTTTCTGCTTTACAAATGCAAAATAATGAATCTATCATTCTCAAAGACCTGGTTGAGCCATGTGGTCTTTCCTGAATGCTTAAGTCCCACCACATGTCTTCCACAAAAATGAAAATGTTGGGAGCCTGGAATGGTAATGTCCATGCTTGAATGTGTTGCAACCAAGTTGAGTTCTCGAACACTCTGGTCAATACATTCCAACTGCTTGGTTTCTGTTTTCCACATACAGTAGGATATACTTCTTAAGTTGACAGATATATGCCACTCGTCTCTGCTAACATTCCATGTGTTAACTTTAGTACAGATTATATGAATAATTATTTTCAAAATTTTGTTACCAACATTTTCATCAGATCAGACAACATTGTTGTAAGTCACTATGTTCCTATTGAATACTGTATAAACTCAAACATTGAAATCTTTTGAATAAAAAAGATTATGTTGTTTGCGTTGTAATTATGTTAATGTATGGTTGTACGAGTAGATAACCAGGTAGCCACTTTACAGCACAAAGATGCTTTTGCATTTTCTATTTATCTAGAAACAAACTATTGAGTGATTTGCAGTTCCAGTGTCCGTCCATCCATAAAACATTGACAAGGACGAATGCCTAGCAACAGCACGGGCTCCACCTGCTGGTCAATGCGTCAAAATACTTCCCTGAGGTTAAAACCATTCAGTTCCTTCATTGAGACTTTTTACAATAATGTTGTGTATTTTGGTGATGTGGAATCCTTTAAAATATAAAAATGGCTCATATTTAAAGATTTTTAAAAATATTTTTTCCTTGGTAATGTCATTGCACATCAACGTCAAGTAGAGAGATTTTGTGTGCTTATCTGTATCTCATGTACGTCAGCTCCCACACATTGTTTAGTATAAATGGAAAAATAACCTCCAGAGAAATTGATGTGAGATCAGGCAGTAAATCATGTAGTTACCTTGGGAGTGACGTCTATTCAGAGTAGAAGTGATATATGTCTTTTATTGACTGCATTTCTCTTACTGGGACCTGGTTGTATTCATTCTGGCATGAAAACCAAAACATTGTTCAACTTTTCAGAACGAAAGCAATCTTATAAAATAATATGTAATCCAGACGGTGCGTGAATTTTCTCTGCAAGATTACTCTAGTAAAGTTTTGTGCGAGTTTAGCTACATGCATTCTATTCACCTTATTCTGACCCCAATCTGACCTAAGGGTCTTAGATGCTAACTGAGCCATGCAGAAAAACCCTAAGCGTCCATCACCAAGGAGTCTAATGAAACCGTATTGCAGAGGACCTTGTACATAAGCACACCTCACTCCATATTTGGCAGCATTACTCATGACTTCCATGTTTCCCTTAGGAAACTCGGACATGGCAGTACAGGGCTGGTTCAGGTGTCTAACTTCTGATGCATCAGTAGTCTACATTACAGCTAACCAGAGCTGGAATTCATTAAACCTACTTTAGAAGTGTTTTGTTTGTTTTGAAGATTTTTTGGGGTGTTTTTATTCTATAATGGCAGAACATTAGTAAGCAAAGGTTACCGAGACTGGCATGGGGAGACAGCGGCTGGGGCATAAAGTCACTCATATTTCAGTTTTACTTCTCAAGGTAATCAACCAATATTAAACATTTCTCCATAAATTCAGACATTTTAATATACATGTGTTAATGCTTTGCACACGCCATCAGGGATAAATGTACTGAGGGATATTCTATATTTTTTACTCCAATTGTTGAACAATTTGAAAGGGACTGTGGTAGACCTTTCCACTATAAAGTGTCTTTTCAGCTCCTCATCATTTGGTATGCACTCGTGAGCTGCCCTGTTAATTTCAAATTACATGAGGTTTGAAATCGGGTTGGTGGCAAAAATTACTTTGAAAATGCTGTTAACCTTCAGAGCCTTGGGACCATTGGAAGTAAAGCAGCGTCATAATATCAAAAATGTACCACAATATTTTACAGTAAGTATGAAGTTCTTTTGTGCATATCTATCCTTGTTTTGACGCTAAACCCAGTGCTAGTGGGTGTGGCTAAAGGCCAAATATTTTTTGTTTCATCTAACTGTAGATCCAGTTCCAATCTAAGTGCCAATACCGTTAACCAAATTTCTGAATTTTCAGATGTCTCAGTGGTTAGTCGTAAGGTTGTTGATTTGATTCCCGACTGTGCCAAATGTCATTTTGTCCTTGAGGAATATGCTATGTTGCTCCAATGGATGTGTACTTACTGTAAGTATAAGCTCCTCAGACTAAGAAAGTCTGCTAAATTATTCAAACGTAAAATTTTGTCGGTTGCTCTAATTTAAGCTTTTTGTCCTGTCAACGCTTTCAACCTCAAATCATTTTCCTCACTGCAAAATGGGGATAGGTGTTCAACTGTTCATGAACTTCTTAATGTAGTCCTAATTGCAATATTGGGTACTTCAAATTTAGGTATTTCAAATTTGTTATACATATTGACTACTTTGGTAATCAGTTTGTAATTGCAAAAACGCACTTTGAATGTATGCCAGCATTGAATGTACATAAAAACTGAACTGATCAATGCCTATCTTTGTCGGCCAGGTGGTTAAATCCATTACGTTTATAGTCTTAAGACTATCATGGATTTTTCTCTCAGTGCCTTGAGTGTACTCTCACAGCCGGCATTAAGTTGACAACCCCAGTCGGTATGGACAAATCTCTAGGGCAACGTCAAAGACACATTCCTAGAGCAGAGGCCATGTGCTGCTGCTACTGCACTGTGGACAGAGGGATGAAGTCCTTGTTAATCTCAGGGGTCACTTTGCCTCTCTAGTCTCCCTAACATTAACGAGTATTTGGCTCCGATATCAAAAGCAGAGAGAGATAATAAAAGTAGAGAGAGTGGAGCGTTTGGTTAATATACTTGGGGCCTTTGGAGGAGTAGAGGGAGGGAATGCATACGCAAGCCACGGCATTCCATCTAGCAGGGGCGGGGGGGCTCCAAAGAAACAACGGCTTTCAAGGTTTTAGAAGCCTTTGACCTGGGCATAACGATGTCCTTTTTGTTGAAAATTTGGTTATTACAGATGATGAGGCCTGATGTGACAGTCGTTTTTGAAAGGCTTTTGTCTCCGATCGAGCCAGGCCATTGAGAGGGACATATATCAGCCAGACACAATGTGACATAAACACTCTGTAAGCTTGCCGATGATTCTAATTTATTGACTCTCAGGCATAAACTCCCAACACACATACAGTCCTGGAAACACTCTCACGGCACACCACACACACATGCACCGAGACACTTACTTTCACTGTAGACGACATCGATCAATTACAAGGCTTTTGCCCACCACACGACTGTGACTGTTTTACAGCGTGTTATGTACAGCGTGTCAAGCCGTGGCGTTTCAGGCTATTATACTCATTCCTGTATAATTAATATAAATTACCTCTCTGGGTTTTTATGACGGTGCAACTGTAATTAGACGATGAAAGAGTGTCGTTGACTGCCCCAAGGTGCCGCAAGCCCACCCACCCAGTCGCCCACCGGAACGTCTACGTGGACGCAAGTGGACGGCAGGACATGCACAAACTGTGCGAATGTGGGAGGACATGAGTTGCGTGCGTGTTGTGTTCCCTTTTGTCCCCTGCAGGTTGACAACGGTGAGATGGATCTAATGTAATCACTTACTGCAGTGCTTCTGTCTGGCCTCGTCCTCTTTAACCTTCACATATCCTGGTTCCCCTCCCCCATAAACCCACACTGTGTGGAGCACACACTGGAGGTTGGCTTTTCCCTGCCCGCAGAGTGGTTTGCTACTGGAATGAACGAACACTAGTGCAGTTGCAGCGGCAGCAACACAAGCCACATATTGAAGATGTCAATCTGACAGGAGACCTGACAATACGCTAAGAAAACAATGCAGGGAAATCGTAATAATGCAGGGGGAAAACTATATTTTTGGGTCCAGAGAGACTGCGTGGACGCGTGCACTTATGTGTTTGTAGGATTGAGTGTTTGGGACTGGAGGGTGTGCATGGATGGCACTGTGGATGAGCAGAAGGCGCCTGGGGCTGATCTCTGGTCGACAGCATCACAGTCTGACATGCTTTATGGCTGCGGTCGCAATGGTGGCCCTCAGAGGGCCTGTTTATGGATTCCCATAGAATATAAAGTCCATGCTGCTCTGCTGTTTAGAGAAGCCAGCCAACAACAGCACCAAAACCACAGCACCTACGACTACCATTAATCCCTTGATGCAAATGTTGAATCCTGTGTTTTTCCTCATATGATGAAACATTCACCTAAACTGTAGCCAGTTTATTAGACTTTCTTCGGAAAGTTACATAGCGATGTAAGGACAAAGCTTTTTTCCACCAGTGAATTACAATGCTTTTGCACCCATCCTTCAACACACTGCATTTGTTTTTCAAGCTGTGCCATAAAAATACATATTTTAACACTTTGATAGGTTAATGGCATGCATTGTCAAGGATGTAGTAAATTTACAACATTCTTCACATTTGCTGGAACCTCACTGCATATTCCCCTATGCCTTGGTTTGTTCCTCTTCATTCAGCACACACAACACCCGTGTGCCTTACTGATAGCCTGTTCTCAATTTAATGATGTCCTTACACAGAGTAATACTTGATGTGAACATAAAGTCCTCACGTGTTATTCAGCACAAGGCTCTTGATGTTTAGGGTGAGAAAAGATGGGCGTTTATCCCAGAAGGTATTTCTCAGAATAATGGATGCTGTAGCACCAAGACAAGTTTCTTTTCATTCGGACAGCTGACCACATAGCTTTGCAAGCTGGAGCAGGGGGCACATCTGTTCAACCAGATCTTCTCAGTGCCGCTCACAGCAAACACCCCAACTGAGACCAAGAAAATGTCCGCCTCGCCTCCAGTCCGTCCCACTGTTTCCCGACTGATAGAATTTAGTGGGGTAGTGATATTATGAAACAGTCAACACAGAGTTTGGAACTGAAAGAGTAGACTTGAATTAGTCTACTCTTTCAGTTCCAAACTCTGTGTTGACTGTTTAAAATAATTCCTACAACTCATTTTCACTGTAGACACTGAACATTAGACTACTTTAATCACATTCCTGTCTGGTTTTTCTAAGATCCTATAGTTCTACCTATGGTAGTTAGGTATTGTGGATATGGCTACCCTGGTCAAAGAATGAGGCATACCTCTGTAGCCCCCTCCTCCCTCTGTCATCGATTCGATCTCTTTTTCAATTCAATTTCAATTCCATTTTTCTCTCTCCCTCCCCACGGATTTCCCAACCACACCACAACGCCGTTAAAAGAAGTACCCTGACAGATTTACAGCTGCTCTCTTTCCATTGGCCGCCAACGTGACAGGTGGAATTTAGTGCTCCGTTCTGATTGGACCAGGCGTGACAGGTGAATTTATCGCTGATCTGTGATTTGATGCCGGCTGCCTTTGAAGTGAGTTACAGCTCTGTCGGTTATAGGACATAGAATCGTGTCAGGTTTCAGTCATAAAATCGTATCCCTGAAGGGAGGTTGAGCTGCTTCCTTGATAACACTGAGGGCTGAATGACGTCATCGAAGAGGAGAGACCCAAGGTACTGCTACAAGCAACCCCAGTCAAATATTACTACATGAATATCCTTGTGGGAGAGTATTCTGCCATTTGTCTGTCTGTCTTTCTTTGTGTGGGTGTGTGTGTGTGTTTGTTTTGGTTTAACAGATTGTATTAGGACCAGAAGTCTTCACAAGGATAGTAATTCTTGACATAAATGCCCATATTAGGATATTTTGATGGTCGCCATGAGGACAACAGTAATTTTGGCTTAGGGGTTATGTTTAGGGCCAAAGTTACAGTTAAGTTTAGGGTTACAATTTAGGATAATTTCAGATTCAGACATAATTATTTACGTTTATCGTTAAGTTTAGGCTGTAGTGAAAGGTTAAGTTTTGGCAAAAATGTTAGTTTATTTAGGTTAGGGTGAGGTTAAGTTTAAAATTTGGTTAATGTAAGGGTTAGGTTAAGGTTAGGATTACTGTATGTACACAATGCCACAGACCTGAGGTTCAAAAGAAGCTCTGGATGCCCAGTCAAGGACGCTTGTCAAAAAAGTATGGGGAAGCTTTAGATGCTTTTGGCCACTTTGGCCACTCTGATGTCGCAGGACATTCACATCAAGCAAGGAAGACTAGCAGACGTACTTAAATTCCGATTGGTTGACTGTTGTTTGCCGCTGAACCGCGTCATAGTTCATTACCATAAAGTTGAACAAACTTCAACTTTTCTTCTTGATGCTCTGGTCGCTCAACACGCCCAAAATGCGACGCCGACTGATTTGCCGGTCCTTGCAGCTGAAAGAAGCCAGCTTCCATTGAAAATGAATTACTTCCGGTAACTTTGAAGCTCAAGTCTGTGGCGGTGTGTACGTACAGTTAGGGCTAAGTTTAGGGTTCAGGTTAAAGTTAGGTAACATGGATTTAGTCTGGTCCCCACGAGGTTAGCTGTACTGTGCGTGTGTGTTTGTGTCTTCCACAGAAAATGTATGCATAGTAAGGATGAGTGGACACTCCCTCAAACTCCGTGCACACTGTAATTAACGAGGCAGAATTACACTCACTGGTCACTTCATTAGGTAAACCGGTTCAACTCCTCTTCAACACAAATATCTGATCAGCCAATCATGTGGCAGCAAGTGAATGCTTTTAGGCATGTAGACATGGTCAAGATTATCTGGTGAAGTTCAAAGCAAGCATCAGAATGAGGAAAAAATATGATTTAAGTGAATTTGAATGTGGCATTGTTGTTGCCAGACAGGCTGGTTTGAGTATTTCAGAAAGTGCTGATCCACAAGGATTTTCTTGCACAACCATCTCTAGGGTTTAAAGAGAATGGTCTGAAAAAGAGAAAATATCCAGTGAATGGCAGTTTGAAAATGTATTTTCAGAGGTCAAAGGAGACTGGCCAGAATGGTTTGAGCTAATAAAAAGGCAACAGTAATTGAAATTACCACTCGTTACAACCGAGGTATACAGAAGACCATCTCTGAACAAATAACATGCCAAACCTTGAAACAAAAGGGATACAGAAGCAGAAGACTACGCCTGGTGCCACGCTACAATTTGCACGGGCCCACCACAATTGGACAATAGAATATTGGAAAAACGTTGCCTGGTTGGATGAGTATCGATCTCTTTTGCAAAATTCAGATGGTAGGGTCAGAATTGGGCATAAACAACATGAAGGCATTGACCATCCTTCCATGTGTCAACGGTTCAGGCTGGTGGTGGTGGTGTAATGGTGTGGGGGATATTTTCTTGGGTCACTTTGGGACACTTAGTACCAATTGAGCATTGTTTAAATGCAACAGCCTACCTGAGTATTGTTGCTGACCATGTCCATCCCTTTATAACCACAGTGTACCCATCTTCTAATGGCTACTTCCAGCAGGATAACACACCATGTCACAAAGCTCACATCATCTCAAACCGTTTTCTTGAACATGACAATTCACTGCACTCAAATGGCCTCCACAGTCACCAGATTTCAATCCAATTTTTCACCTTTGGGATGTGGTGGAACGGGAGATTTGCATCAAGGATGTGCAGCGGACAAATCAGCTACAACTGCATGATGCAATAATGTCAATATGGACCAACATGTCAGAGGAATGTTTCCAGCACCTTTTTGAATCTATGCCACAAAGGATTAAGGCAGTTCTGAAGGCAAAAGGGGGTCCAACCCGGTACTAGCAAGGAGTACCTAATGAAGTGGCCAGTGAGTTTATCACTTAATATTTTAAATTGTTTGAAAAGACCTTAGATGGCAAAGCTCAAATCATTGAATCGCATAGCTGGTCAACAGAAGCTAACTGCCAAAGTCACTTTGAATCCCTGTCTATCTGCCCACTGTTACAGATCTCCCATGAGCAATAAATACAGTATGCACGCTACACAGCTCAGCCACCATCCCGTCATTGCCTATCTGCTGTATGTCTTCATCACACGTAATCTATCCTGTGGCGATGAAAACGGGCTCATGGCCAGTATTTGTACGGAACATGAGAGGCGGGCTGATCTGAAATCAGATAATACCTTTCTCCACCCTCATCATATTCAATATGGTCCAAAAGGCAAAACTTACCACTCTGAGACGCTTAATGAATATGTGCCCAGAGGACACTTCTGTACTGGTGACCCATGAATATCTCTAAGGGTGAACAGCGTTGGCCTTCTTTGTCTCGCAGAAACCAGGGATTAATGCATCATTCAACACGATATCAGAACCCTCCTCGCTACTTAACCTCCACCACTTAGGTTAGGTTGGTCTGTGGAAATGGAAAACCGCTGGAAAACAAATAGAGGCAGGAAAACAGAGAAAGAAATAGTGGCTAAAACCAGGACTAATGAAATTATTGAATAGAGACTGACAAATTCACTTGCTTAGCTTGAGGGTTGAGAAGATCACTGTCGCTGGGCTGCATGAAAGCAAGAACGCAGATTAACAACCTAATCAGCATGATGTGTCCCGTGTGAACTCATGATTGAAACTATGACAAAAGATTAATTAAATCCACAGGTCTCTGACTATTTCAGGCATGACTACTACTTGAATAAATACAAGTTGCAAGTTATTTCTGCTCTCTTCCCTGCTGTATCTTTACCGATGGGTCTGTATTGCAGCTGTTCCCAAACTTTTATTTTCCTGGGACCACGAGAGTTTTGAAATATCTTGCTTCTTTAAAAGATGATATGTTGTCAGAGAAAACCGTATCAATCTTATTAGGGCTAATGGAGCAGGCAAATGGGGCATAGGGGCCTCTGGCCATTTGGGGCCTCAGGCTAAGAAAGACACCCCGGAGGCCCCTAATGGTCCTAGACCCATGAAACAATCTACTGAAAGCAAAATGTAGATAGACAGGCCGATAGTGGTTAAATATGTGGACCCTTTAGCCCGTCAAGTGCCCTGTGACTGCCTTTTCTACACCTCAACCCATACCAGGGCCCCTCTACAAGTCATACCAGGGCCCCTCTACA
>JACXGM010000153.1:56636-75084 GCA_016801145.1 Umbra pygmaea
GCCCCTCTACAAGTCATACCAGGGCCCCTCTACAAGTCATACCAGGGCCCCTCTACAACCCATACCAGGGCCCCTCTACAAGTCATACCAGGGCCCCTCTACAAGTCATACCAGGGCCCCGCTACAAGTCATACCAGGGCCCCTCTACAAGTCATACCAGGGCCCCTCTACAAGTCATACCAGGGCCCCTCTACAAGTCATACCAGGGCCCCTCTACAAGTCATTGTAACTTTGAATTATTTTGCGAATTTAACATGTATTTTTTTGTGTTATATGTTTTTATTAAACACAGGAGCAATACATGGACAATATAATTAATTTCTGAAAATGCGCTTTTTAATTTGTCCATAATATGCATTGTTTGCTAGTTTGAAATTGCAAAATGTTGATTTTGCCATGCAAATATTGTCTATATTTTGTATTGGTTAACTTGATATTGTCAACCACTGGATCCAATAGGCTAGTTCCTAACAATTAGTAGTCCTAAAACAGTTTTTATGTTATTTATTCTATCTTATTATTTTTGCACTTTTCAACAGTGTTAATGGTAGGTTTAACATTGGTAAATTAATGGTTAATAAATAACTAAGGGAGGCCCTAAATCTATTGATTGTTATGGTTTTCAGTTTTTTTGTTTATTCTTAACGTAACAAATATTAGTAGGGAAAAACAAAAGTGGATATTCGGATTAAATAACATCTTCCAATTTTATCTGGAAGAATACATTTTTGGTGCCTGCCTCTTAATAGGACATTTACCTTTTGTATTTAATCAAATCTAGCAGGAGAGTGTTCACCCTACAGGAGAGTGTTCACCCTACAGGAGAGTGTTCACCCTACAGGAGAGTGTTCACCCTACAGGAGAGTGTTCACCCAACAGACAGCGGTTTCTTTGCTGGAAACAAATTGGGGGTTGTGTCAGTTAATGGTGATCCATGATAATTGCATGTATCTTTGTTAGTGAACCTACCCAATGGGTAGAGATTGGCCTTACCTTAATCATATCAATAGCTTCTAATAGTTAACAAGTGATAATTTTCTATTCTCGCAATGTCAGTTAAAGCACCAAACCTATTTATTGTGCTGGTTTTGATTACTCCCAACCACCTCATTCAGTTTATATGGCGTGCTTGTGTTATGCTACACATGGGAACATGCATTTGTATCTAAGGCTTTCATAGAGGTTGATTACAAACAGCTGAAATGGTGATTTAATAAATGATTCTCAAGATTTCGGCATGCCAGAGCAGACCACTCAAGTGCTCAAACCAGAATCTTACATCAAAAATATTCTCCCAATAGCACGCAGTAAAAACCTCAGTGTTAAGTCAACACCCTAAGTGTTAAATTAACACTCTTCAGTGTGTAAGTGTTAATTTAACACTGATGTTTTTATTGTGCACCATATTATCAAACAGTTGCAATTATTTTGAACAGAGTTCTATGTGCAAAAAAAGAAACATTAAAAGAGTCCCTTTTTGTGGCACCATTTAAAACCAGTAAAATATGTGAAAGGCCGATGTAGACCAGCAAAATATGTGAACAGGTTTTGCTGAGCAAAATAATATGCTGTCATGATGTTTCAGAAGTGTCAAAGGGTACGTTGGATTGTAAAGCTGTCTTTAGCATGCTGGGGTAGGCACCGTGCCAGTGGCATGTCAACCATTGTGATTTGGCTCAACAATCCCTGGAGAGGCACCTGCCCTGTCTTGCCAACCTCGATGGCTCCCAACGAGCTGCAGATTAATGGGGTGTCAGTGGCATGGTGCCACTGTGTGGAAATGAATCTGTCTGTCCCATCTTGGTTGCCTCGTTTCACCCTCTTCCACCTGCAGACGATTGGACTGGGGTGTCTCTTATCCATGGGGAATGTGAATTACCTCAGATCTGGAACACCACATGACATTTCCCCTCTCAGTATTAGCTGGGCAGAAGGGAACGATATTCCAACTTTTTTTTAATGTGCGTCAGAGGTTAACGCATGAAGAATATGCATGATTTAGTGTGATTAGCATGTAAGTAGGTCAGTTGTGTAGGATTATCCCATTCAAATCCCTAGAGACCTATCATAATGTGTTCTGTTCGTGACAGCCCCTCTCACCAACATGATCCGATGGGAGAGACATGTTGAAGAAAGAGAAGATGGCTCAGCTAATTAATCTTTTGGTTAATTAGAAGTGGGATGTGTGTCCAACAGGCCAGTAAGCAGCTGAATGTGGGGCTGTAAGATAACTATGTCATATTGTCTCTCGCAGCTTCTAATATAGTACATTTTTACATATACTGGTAGTTATTTAATAAAGGCTATTATCTAGAGCATTTTAGGTGCGTTGGTCAAGTATACAACCTAGTAATATTAATAGAGATAGGGAGGACACTGGTGTTATTTTAGATTCTCATTCATTTAATATGTCTGTCAGAACTTGCTTGTGTAGGGTTTGATCATTGCCTGATGGTTTTGTAGCAGATGGGAACAACTGGAAGCTAGTGGAGTGTGTAGACAAGCATGTTGACAAGAGACCCTGACCCAGTTTAGCTCATTTGGTTAGAGGATGGTGCTTGTAACATCAGGGTTGTGGGTTCAATCCCCATCATCTGCTGGGTGTGAATATTCTGGATGCTTGTAGGAGTTTGATAGCACAAGCTATCAAAAGTGCTACAAATACTAATAATTGTAGAAAATTTACTACAGTAGACACTGCTACCCTAGATCAACAAAATTGTACGTAATAGTTGTATAGATTTGTAGTGTATGTAACAAACAAATACTATTTGGTGGCCATTTTCTTTTCCACTTTCCAGCAGCGGAAAATGCAGTCAGTCATATAAGATGGCTGCCGTATAACAAGGGCACATTCTTGCTCTTCTGCCACAGGAGAGCATTTCACTTCACAGTCATTAACATCTCAGGTCTCCTGAACAGTCCGGATATGTTTTAGGTCCCTGTTCTAATGTGTTAGGGAACAATCCATGTCAATATTATTTCTCTGTTAGAATGTTATGTTGTTTTGGTCTAATTTCCAGATTTTTTGTGCAGAGCGAATGTGGTTTTAGAATTATGATATGTGGTAACTGTGCCAAAAGGATGTGGTTCGAGGTATATTATAAGGTTGAGCCAGACCAAAGAATTACATCATTATATACACCGGGCTTTACGACAAGGGACCTATTCATAAACCAATTGGTCTATCACACTTTAATAAAGTGCCTAAAAACTTGAACTCTAAGTGACAAGACGATTTCTGTATTAATATTTCATAATTTTCATTAGTGGGTGGCCATACTCACGGTCTTCAGTAATAATACCTGCGTGTAGAGGTCGTTCAAACTGGGAGATGGCGTGAGAAGGAACAAGCATGTGAATCTTTAATAAGTGTGCGCTAATTAGCACATTGAGTTGGGCTGCCATCACCATGATGAACAGCAGTAAGGAATCTCTCCCTCACTCACACATTTTCTCCAACATCTTTCACACACAATTTGATTAATATATGGAGTCGTGCACCTTGAAGAAAAGGAGGTAGGGCGGAGCAATTGTTGGGAACCAGGGAGGGTGGAGCTATTGTTGGGAACCAGGGGTTTCAATCAAATTGGGTGTATTAGGATTTTGACCTAAGAAAACTACCTCAACAGTAGACAGCATTAGCTTTTGTAATCTGAATACCTGTTACAATCGACTTATGTATATTAAGCTCTAGCCGGTGAATGTATTCAGACCGTACTTTACTGAGCCATAACTGAGGAGGAAGGGCTCATATTAAAGGAATGCTCCAGACCCATAAACACTGTTGCGCTGGTCATCTTTCCAACACGACAGTCACGAAATACACCACCTCAGCACATTCGGTAATTCCCAACCTGACCACTAGCCTGGGAGAACCCCGACAGACTTCCGTCAAATTTAGATTTGCACTGCAGGTCAGAACTGAGAAGGGTCTGGTGTTAACCAGGCTACCTGGCCACCGCAAGTTGCCCAAAATCCTTTGGTTACGTCACTGCAACATTTTTGAAAATACATCTAGATGCGTTCGTTTGACTTCATATTTATTTGTCCTGTTCTATTCTCCTATTGACTCGATTCAAAGATCAACTTGCTTCAAAACTAACATTTTGTATTTTCAAAAATGTTGCAGTGACGTAACTGAAGGTTTTTGGAATACTTACAGTGGCCGAGTTGGGAATTAACAAACAGGCTGAGAAGGTACATTTAGTGACTGTCATGTCGGAAACATGACCTTCAACGGTTTTTAAGTGTTTAGGAGTCTGGAGTGTTCCTTTAATGTATGGCCTGGAGTAAATGGAATGGTATCTTACACTGGGTTTACTCTGATTATTCCATTCCAGGAATCCAGTCCAGCTATTAATACGAGCCCTTCCTCCTCAATTAGGTTTCAATGGCCTCCCCTGGTCTAAGCACATTAAAATTTTCTGGTCTTGCTGATTGGGATGTAATTGATAAGCCTGGCTCCCAAATGACACTGTAATACTTAATAACAATAAAAATACTATTAGCAAAAGAATAATATTAGCATAGTTCTTTCTCCTGAACTGCTGTCTTCCTCCGACCTATGGTAAATGCACTGTCAGATTTGAATGGCAAGAAGGCAAAATGGGCATTATGGGATGTTGCATCTACATTCATCAGGATCTTGCCAGCACTTCTCTGGATGTGTTGTCTTCTGGACCCTGATGAAGACTGCACTGCAGTGGTCCAGCCAAAAGAAACTCCACGCCCATCCGAGAGGACGCGATGCAGTTTGGCAATGTTCTTGATGTGAACGAATTACACTTCATACCGACATGGCTCTGACGAAAGACTTTTTGTTTCATCCATGACCTAAGGCTGGCCTTCAGACAGGATGATACATCAGACGGTCTTGGGTCAGTGTTTCAATCCAGATGAGTGTCATTGGCATAGCTGTCAAGTGAGATTCTATGCCTGTTGATAACCCAACAGAGCCCCCCCATATGGAATGCAACTAGGACCAATGCTGGAGCAGCTCCACATTTAACACCGTTATGATGATGAGTGTTACCCCCACTCCACTTAAGGCATCGCACTGTTAAGTGCTCCGGTCTGTAGCGCTGTAAATCAGGGGTGGAGTGGGAACCTGATGTCTCCCCAGGGCCAGAGCACCTCCTCCCTGGCCTGCAGCCTCCACTATCAGTCTGATCTCGTCATCCCGGTTTCATCACAAAGCCAGGTCACCGGAAGGGGTGAATAAGGGCAGGGCATAGCCACAATACAAGGCAGGGACAGGAATGAAGAAAATAGCCCCAGAAGGTGGCATTAGGTAGGAATGACGCCGAGGCGTGACACCAGGAAGGCTAGTACTGGTTCAGTGATTGTTCGTCCCACAATGCTTTTCACCTTTACTTTACGCTGCATACTAGAAAACCTAAGACAAGGGTATTCTCTGTCCCCAACTCTCTCTAAACAATTGTCGGTTTGATACTTAACTGTCGTCGTTATTGGAGCTCAATGTTGGGGATTGAATGCTGAGGATATAGTGTCCTCTAGTGGTGAACAGGCAGCCTCACAACAATGCAGGATCGCACAGATCAGAAGGGAAACTGATAACGTAAGTGATAATACTGTATGTGACAAAAGTAACAGCTTCAAAAAAAGAAAAACCTTTATTTTAGCATGAGGTCCAAGTTTTCCCATGTACTACAATATCTTACCGGCTCAGAAATTGTTTTCCTTTTGCCTGCGATAGGGACTAGCATCATGATAACTTTAAAAAAATCATGTTATCAAAAACAATCTTACAAGACCCCATTATTCTACTTTTGGGATCAGAAATGCATGCAATACTACTGGTAATATGTAAATGAACTAATCTTGACCTCTACACCAGAGGGACCTGTGGCAGGTTTGCCTCCCCTCCTAATTGAATAAAAATTAGAAATATATATTAACTTAAATTCAGCAGTAGAAAATGAACTGCCTTTATTCTTCCTATATGGCCGCTAATTCTTCTGACAAGACTAATAGTCTGACAGTTATGCAATAGTAACTACTCGTCCTCTAAAATAAAAACTGTCTATACAAAAAAGAACTCATGTATTTTCAACATTTCATGCATCCACAATCCAGTGTCTACAGGTATAGAATGACAGCCTGGTCCAATGTCTGTGCTATACAATCAAGACTTATTGCCTTTGATGACAATGACAACTTGCGTTGAAAAGACAGTACAAACGGACATGGCATCAGCCTACCCAACTGGAGTACGCGATGCGCCACATAAAACGAGAATGACGCCAGTGTACCTTCTGTTTCCATCAATGTCCATGAGGGAGACGGCTAGTGAAATCCAAACCAACCCCTATCCCATACTGCCTGGCCAATTTACATCTCAGAGGATGAGACCGATGGAAGTCACAGGTATTATGATAACTGTTATATTTTATACATCATCCCCATTTCAAAGAAAAGCATGGGATATAGGGGTGATTCGGGTTTCAGATGTGATCATCTTCACTGAAGATGCCAAAGGTGAAAATAAACATAACAATAATGGCAATTTATAGAGAAAGCATTCATTCTGAAAACAAAACAGAGCTGGTCAAAGTAATACCAGCCTGCTTCGTGTGACACATAAGAGACAAATAACCTTTTGAAATAACACTATTAAAATATTATAAGATGAATCGACACACTCCAGATTCTTCATAAAATGTTAGACACTAAAAGAGCTTAGATAAAAAGGCTCTGGATGACACAGAACAGGTCTGTTATGCATATGCAAATGTCTTTTGAAAAAACTCACCTGCTCATTAGCTGACTATGAGGTTCATAACACAGATATTTTATACTAGACCTGACATGAGTAATTCTATTTTTATGGTCACCAACCCAATACAGTGTCCATGAGAGGTTCTAGAGTAAATCTACATCTGACCAGTGTATGAAAGTACAAAGAGAGTTAGCTTACATTATTGAACACATAACAAAGACTGGATGGATGTGTGGTCTCCAACAACATGGGCAGAATAGCGCCAACTTCCTAATAGTGTCTACATCAAGGTAGGAACAACTAGTTACAGGTCTACTAGCCTACAGCAATTCACTAACATGTTAGACCAGAAAGGATCAAACTAATAGTAATAGTAGAACCAACTTAAATCAGTTCAAGGCCACAAGGATGTGTGTGTTCACCGTTGTCCTTAACATATTTAATGTCCATGATGATGAAAACAGACCACGGTGTCTGCTTGTGGTGTAGAAAGGGGCTCATTGCTTACTGTCCAATGGTGAGTATCAACAAATAACCAATGTTCAGTCTGTTTAACCACAGACCAGCATTCAGTTGGAAATGGACTGTCCAAATGAGGCTACAAACCTGTCAGTACCCCCACACCCTATTGTCCCTTCTGCCAAGTACCACATATGTAACAATAGAAGTTAAAAGAAGTTAAAATTTGTACAAAATAATCCCAGATACCATTAAATGGACATGAGCTCACTGGTGAGAGCATATGGTTTGGTTTCTTTATCTTAGCCAGGTTCAACTAGGCTGAGGGAAGATGCAGTTCTGGTCTGCTCCAGGGTGTGTGGGGGTCAGAGGTCAAACAGCCAGACGGTTGTTCTGCTGCTGTAGAGGACTCCAGGCAGCCGTGTGCCCAGGTGCATCCTGGGAATAAGTTCCTCCTCTGACATCGCAGGAGTAAGACTGATTCTCCACCTTGGGAACGCTGGCTCCCGCTCCACACAGACGACGATGTCGCAGAAGACGGTCCGTCCGTGAGAAGTTCTGAAATAGAGGAAGTGCACACCGGTAATTACAGGGGCCACAGACCACCATAAGTTAAGTAGGACAATGCTGTGAAAAACTGCTAGTAAAAATATCATGATGACATCAGTGCTTATTCTACGGTACATGTCAGACGCACGTTGGTTCTAAGTCACATCCAAAGATAAGTTCAACCGTGATAAGTTGAACCAAAATGACTGTATATTCCCAATGCAGGTTATGAGCTATATTCTCAGACATGTTAAGAAAAACACTTCAAAAGGTGCAGTGTGTAGAATTTGGAGCCGTAACAATGCAACTACGTTCTCTTTCAATTGATCTGTTTACAAACGCTGTAAAAACAGTATTTTATTGTTTGAAAAAAATCTGAAAGTGATTGATATGGCATAATGATAACATACACTGCGCAGTGCTTTGTTACACACAAAAACACAGCCTAAAATGCATAATTTATAATGACAGAATGTTGTCTGCCTATTACAAACATTGCCGAAGCACAGCGCTTCATGACCTAATTGCAATTAATATTCAAATGTCAAAATAACAACTGCATAGTGTAAGAAATCATTGTCCATCTGAATCCCCTCTTTTTTTATATTTAAGAAATACAGTTTTGCAGCTCTTGTAAGCTTTTTGAAAAAGAAAGTATTTCTGTTCTCACTGTGCAAAAATCTACACAGTGCCCCTTTAAGTAATTTATTGCCCATTGCATCAACAGTGTGATGCATGCTCATCATGCAGGCCAACATACCAACAAGATAGTTACTGACACAACTTAACATTTATTAGAATGCATTTAGTTAATAAAACAGAACTTATTTTATGGTGTTATTGAATTACTACAATTCATCATCATTGCAAATATTTACATAACAGTTATACTATCACTTGGAAAAGGTGTGACACTTATACTAGAAAGAAAGTGTCATAAACCCCATAAAAAAGATCTGCAAAACGGGACTGTGACACTTTGCATCCAGGGGAGGTTCCAGAAATAACTGAAACCAAAGTTCTCTTTTGTATTATTGGAACATAAAATTGGTTTCTACATCTATGGTTTGGGCTTAATTGAGCAAAATACCATAGTACTTGTTACAAAGAATACATGTAAAGTATGGTGGGGGTCATCATGTTTGGGGCTGCTTTGCTGCCTCAGGGCCTCGACAGCTCATTGACAGAACACTGAGTTCCAAAGTTTTTCAAGACACTGCAGGAGAATGTAAGGCCCTCTGCAGAAATTGGTTAATGCAACAGGACAACGACCAAAAGCACAGAACTAAAACAACAAGAAAATGGTTTTAACAGAAGAAAATCCATCTTTTGGAGTGGTCCAGTAAGAGTTCTGACCTCTTCCTGATTGAGATGTTGTGGCCTCAAGACAGCAATTTACACCAAACATCCCAAGAATATTCATAAAATTATATAGTTTTGTAAAGGAAGATGGTCCAAAATTACTTCTGACCTTTGTGCAGGTCTGAAATGCAACAAGGAGAAATGTTTGGATGAGGTTATTACTGCCAAAGGAGGGTCCAAGAGTTAAGTTATTAAATCCAGGGTTTCACATGCTTTTTCCACCCAGCACTGTAATTGTGTACAATGTGTTTTAGTTTAAGCAGGCTGTCTATTGTTGTGACATACCCCAAGATCAGATAAATCTATTAATTGTTCCCCCATTTTTTCTCCTCAACCAAATTCCCTCTAATCCTGCCTTGTCGGCAGCTCTGGAGCTTCTTGGACAGATTTGGTGAAGAGCACGCACATGGTTCATCCAAATACATGTCGCCCAGTCACCTATTATTTTCGGACTGCGAATCCAACATGGAAAGCTTTAGTCAGATCGTGCACGGGATGATTACGTTCACCAACTATACTTCTGTGATTGAACTCACAGGCACCCGATCTTGACACAAAGAGTCGCTGGAGATCGACGTGGCAGGATAAATAATCTGACTTTTCTAGCCCAAATCTCAGGTAGCGTTATGCCAATTTGCGCTGCCTTGTGCAGGAGGCCCAGGGAAAGTCAGAACCCATAGTCAGGCTTGAACCTGTGACTATCATGACATAGACTGTCGTGCAATGCATCGACTTAGCCTATTACGCCACACGGACCCCCAGATATATTTTATGCAGAAGTCCAGGTAATTCCAAATGGGTTCACATACTTTTTCTTGCCACTCAATATAGTTTCCTTGAATCCTTAACAAACAATATGTTAAAAAATTACAACATATGTAATTACCTTTGTTTTATATTCTTGCTCATATTAAGGAAGCCAGTCACTCTAAAAGCCACTATATCTATCTAAATATTCCACAGGCTTTGACTACAGTGCAGAGCAGTTACCTGATTGCAGCGGTCACACTGGTACGGCTTCTCTCCACTGTGGACCCTCTTATGTCTGTCCAGGTGGTATCGCTGAATGAACCTCATGTCACAAACGTCACACGCAAACGGTTTCTCCCCTAAAAACCAACATAGTAAAATTCTACTATATGAATTTCTGTAGACTGATTTTTCCTCTGTGAAAACTACTGCTTTTAATTCTGAGAAACTGTTGCGGATTGTTCATAGAGCGTTACAATTGTTACCCATTAGTATTCATGAGTGTTTCCGACTGGTACATACTGACCTGTGTGTGTGAGGATATGCCTCTTGAGGTGGTAGCTACTACGGAAGGCTCCATAGCAATGCTCACAGATGAAGTTCTTTTGCACTTGTGAATTATGATCATCACCATTGTTGATATCCATCTCCGCCTGTTTGCAAAAAAAATGAATGGTCAGATTATAGAGCATCTCATGTCATAACACACCCTAAAAGCATGGCAGCATGCGCACACTCACAAGCAGCAGTTACCTCCACTTTCTCTCTTAGTTTGTTTGGTGTTCCTGACTTTCTGTGCTTCTTTTTATTGGGCTGCATATTTTGGCTTGCTTGCATGTCCTTCTCATCCAGCAGTCTGGAGGTTTGAAACGATTGTCCCTCTTTTCTGATTAACTTTCAAGGAGGGAGAGAAAGAGCAAATATTATTTGATAGTTCATGTCTATAACAAACAAACAAAAAGAGGAGCGCTACAACAAATACATTTCTGATAGAATGACAAATATAATTTCAGATAAATTGTCAAGCACATAATGTAAATAGCACTTGTGTGATTGCGTCCTGTGCGTGCGAGTGCGTCCTGTGCATCCTGTGCGTGCAAGTGCGTCCTGTGCGTGCGTGTGCGTGTGCGTCCTGTGCGTGCGTGCGCGTCCTGTGCGTGCGTGCGCGTCCTGTGCGTGCGTGTGCGTCCTGTGCGTGTGTCCTGTGCATGCCCAACAGCCCCTGTCAATCAAGCTAGGGTATCCGTTTCTCACCAGGTCAGAGAGCCCTGGAAGTGTGTCTCTCACCAGGGGTGGACAGCTAACCCCCGAGGGCAGGACCATGTGGCTGAGGTGAGGGTGTTGCTGGTGGTTGTTGTTGTGGTGTCCATGGTGTTGCTGCTGGTGGCTCTCTGAGTTGTTGTCGTCTCTCTGGCCCTGGCCGTGCTGAGGCATGGTCTTCTTCTGGCCCCCAGACATGTTGTTGGCCTGCATCAGGGCCATGCTGGAAAGCACCGCCTCACAGCCCAGCAACCCAGCCTGCAGGAATAAGGCAGGACAACAGGTAACACATCAGTATCAATGTGAGGGCCATGGTCCAAACCCAAAGATTAGAGACATAGAACTGGGAATTGTCTAAATCTGGCAGGGGCAGCAGATCCTGGTCGTCCACAGATTATTTGTAGCCCAAAGCTTCAGACCTCTGGGGGATGAAATGAAAGACAGGGGAACAGAGGAGGACTCCAGGCCTAACATGTTATGGCACTCTAAACAGAGAAAGAAAACAAGACATCAAACAAACTGAAAGAAAACCAAGATGAAAAGGAGAAATCCACTGACCCATTTCATGTGTTCTCGAACTGAGTTGTTGGGATGATGTGTCATCGCCGTGGTAACGTGGTCTGAATGCGTGTGTGTTTTGGGGAACAGGGGCGTGAGGCGTCACTCGGGATAAGTGGTGGGAGAAGAGACCACACCCACCCAAATCATCAGGTGCCAAAGGCTGGAAATAGAGGGTGATTATTCGGCCAAAATAATTGGATTTTCTGATTTTACTTTTGACTGTGACAACTGGTATACAAAGTTAGACCTTTATCCTCTATATTCTATAATACAGGGACATTTTTTTGTTTATCAAATTTGAAATTAGATTTTTTTAAATTTCTTTTATCAGGCTTGTAGATAGCAGCCCCAATGGTTTGATGTATGTCACCTCTTCCCATGGAAATTGTCACATATTGTTTCAATGATGACAAAAATAAAACTAGATGACAAACATATTCAACAAAAAAAAGATATATATGTTTAGTTCATGATTTGAAAATGGTCTGAAAAGGAGATCTGATTCTTTCACTTGAAAGTTATTATAAACAGCATTAAATAGATAGCTTAGTACAGGTTAGGGGTCAAATACAAAAACAAAAAGGGAAGCATAATTCAGCCTGGACACACAGTTGATCATGGTGTGCTTCCTCTAATCCAAAGATCTTGGATTATTTGAAAACAACTAGCCTGGATGCAAACTAAATGCACACTGAAGCGACCTCAACTAACTAATCAAACACAATGAAAATGCTTCAAAATAAGATCAGCATGGGGCAAATATGGATACATAACACATTTAGACACTGCAATACATTAAGGACTAAAATATATAATCTATATATGCAGCACTATACGCAGTATTGCTCAGTCAGTATTCTAAGTAAATACAATGTGTAAATACCGATAGAAATGCAGTGCCAGTTTAACGTTAGCTACATAGCTACACTGTAGCTAATTACCAAGCTAGCTATCCAACATCGTTAGCTAGCTAGCTAGCTAGACCCCATCAGAGTTTTAGAACAAATATAATCACAAATATGCCGGGGTGAAACAGAAGCAGTAAAAATTTAAGTAGGTTAATATGTTGCGAATTAACAATAATTCAACCACAAACTAACTTGGGGGGTAAAACCGGAGTCTGTTAGGTGAAGAAGGGCAAACGACTCACAGGTTGCGTAGCCGCCACCCCCCCCCCCGAAAGACAACACAACAACAGCTAGGTAGGAGCAGGGCGTGCGGGTTGACTACTAAATGTACTAAACTCACATTACACAAACATTCTAGGAAACTACTTAAAACAGACACATTATACTTCTATTGTGTTTCTGTTGCAAGCACAATTTTTTTATTGTTTTACCTCAAAGTTTAAGAGCTAGCGGTTCAGTATTTCTTGTCGGAGTTCCAATTTTTCACAGTTTACAAACACAGGAAAGGCTACCGGAAGTGATCCCCGGGGAGAGCGCCTACACGTGATTCGTATAGAATGACGTTAAACGTCGGCCATATTGGTAAGGGAATCAATGTTTATTTCTTAGTTATTTTCACCATTATTTAACCAATAAAGCCGACTAAAAATGTCTTCTAATAAAATACAGTACAAAGTTGTTCACTAAATCAGGTGACATAAATCAATGTGCTTAACAGTTGCATTGATCAGTAGCAGCTCATTGTTTAAATTTTAAGGAATTAGGGCTCATGAAAGGGAATTGCACAGTCCTTCACCAGCTTCCATAGTGTTTTTAAGTCTGAATAACATTGCTGATGGTTGTGGTGTGATCTATAGTATTATTATACTGCCAGGGCACCAGGGGGCATTGGATGGCTTCTAAGGGTGATATGTTAGGTGAGTAGGTGGCTGTGAATAAAGATGTCAAGCATGTGAATCTAACCGACTGCGTCTTATTGAATATTGTAAGAGCCCAACACGACAATGGTCAGGTAGGCAGACCTACATGGCCTACCAACAGATTTCACATCATCAAACAGATTGCATACATCTAACACAAATGCTATGTCATTTGACTTTCCAAATTCATTTTCACATGCAAAAAAACTAAATGTAACTGCATGTACAGTAAAAATCTTGTGCCTTGGCTCCAGCAATGCAGTGTATATAAAACTAAAGAACAAAAAAGATCAAATAGCATACTATGCTACATATTAGCAATCAATGCCATGTCAAATCATTTCACAAATTGCAAGTGAAACACAATGCCAGGGTTCAGAATCTAGCTAACTGATGTATGACTTACCATAAACCCCCAAAATGTTCAAGGCCAACCACAGTAATGCATTACTTTTTTGCACAAAATCGGATACACCATTATAGAATCCCAGAAATGACAAAAGTCAAAAGCTTATTTAATGACTAAAATATTTTTCTGTAATGTAATAAAAGAAAAAAGCTTTTAGTTATTTCCCTTGCCTCCAATCAGTGGCTAAAATAAATTTAAACATTTAACTTTACTCTTCCATTTATTATTTACTGGCCCCTTTTATTTTTCAACAACTTACATTTACTATTTTCTCAGTCCTATTTGATCTATTTTCCATTTCCTCATGCAACATTTCCAATTTTCCTTGTTAATCTTTTTTACTTTTCCTCATCTCATATTATATTATAATGAAGGGCATGTCTAAATTGTCTGGGTGAAATCTGATACACCATTGGTCGATCATTGTGATAATAACCACTCGATTACTACAGTCTGCTGGAACTAATATTTTTCAGTCATATATGGACTGTGACTGTATCTTAACCCTAAAGCTACACTACAGCCATCGAGCGTCCACCTTTGCTATCGAACGCTGTCGTTAAGGAATGCTCACTTTAAAATAAATTCTACCTACTACACTACTCGCATTGTGTCATGTCCAATGGCATCTTAAATAAAAATAAATAATAAATGTAGGCGACTGCACTAATCATAATACTGTGGCGAGCTAAGCAGAAGAATACGACGTGACCCAGAGATTGATTTTACTGGAGCACTTCGGCTCGACCATAGGAAGAGTCACACCTTTTATTATTCCCTTCAATTACACATAATCCCTTGCACTCCTTAACTACAATGCAGTTTGTGACTAGTAAGCACCCAGATCGCAACATAGCCCCCACTTGAGGGGTCGTCCCCGACAACCCCATCACTCAGCCAATTCTGTCGCACTCCGGAGTTGGCTTGGCCTCCCCGAGTGTAGGCAATCACCTGTAGGCAATCCCTCAGTTGACGATAATAATCCATCTCCATTCCACCAGTAATCTCAGGCTCTGGCAGAACCCCAAACACCAGCTTTACTGGGCTCCTGTGTTCTTGCCCGAACATTAGGGCGGCATGTGTGCACTGGCTAGACTCCTGGACGGCAGTCCGATAGGACCACAGGACCAAAGGCAGATGTCAATCCCAATCTTGTTGATGCTGACTGGTGAGGATGGCAATCTGGGTGGCCAGTGTACGGTTGAAACATTCCACCAACCCGTCACTCTGTGGATGGAGAGGTGTTGTCCTCGTTTTGTCTATGCCGAGCTGCCGGCAAAGTTCACCAAACACTTTAGATTTGAATTCCCCCCCCGGTTGCTGTGTAGCTCAGCCGGAACTCCAAAGCAGGCAAACATCTACTCTATCAGTCTCTCTGCAGTCATGGTGGCACTCTGGTCTGGCACTGCGTAGGCTTTGGGCCACTTTGTGAAATAGTCCATGGCCACAAAAATGTAGCAGTTGCCGGAGTCTGTGACCAGAAAAGGTCCAAGAATGTTCACTCCTACTCGCTCCATCAGGGCCCCCACAAAGTACTGCTACAACGGGGCATGGGAACATTGCTTTGGCCCCTTCTGTGTAGCTCGACGTCTTGTCGACAGCCAAGCCAGTAAAACCACCTCCTAAGAATAGTAGGCCTTTACCTCGGGCACCATCACTGACACACTTGTCCACTCGGGGCGTTGCCACGTCTCCAGACAGCTTTTCACCAACGCCAGGACCTTGTCTGTTTCTTACTGCTGCTCCAACTGCTTAGGGTTCAGGGAAAGCCACCACTCCTCACTGTTGGCAGCCTGCGCTGCTGTCACCATCAGCGTTGATTGGTCCCGTTCATCCTGCCGCTGGCAGTATCGGCACTCCACAGTCACGCAACGGCATCGGGGGAGTGCGTCTGCATTTCTATGATGTCGCCCTGCCTGATGCTGAATCTCAAAGTCACACTTATCCACTTGGCCTTCAGGATGTTTAAAGTTCATGAGCCAGGTGAGCGAGGCATGGTCTGTGCAGATCAGGAACCAGACCCTGTGTAGATATGGTCGGAACTGTGTAGAGCCTTGACCACCACCAGCAGCTCCCATCAGGTCACACAGTAATTCTTCTCTGCCTGGTTCAGGGAGCGGCTGTAGTAGGTCACTGCACTTTCCCAGGAGGGATAGGAGGGAGAGAGGACAGCCTCAATCTTCACATTGCTGACATCAGTGTCAACAATGAAAGGCTGGTGGGCATCGAGGTAGGCAAGGAACAGGACTTCAGTCAGTGTCACCTTGTGTTTGTTGAAGGCCTTGGGACAGGAATCGTCCCAGACAAATGGTTGGTCCTTGTGGGTCAACTGGTAGGAAGACTGGCGATCATAGCGAAATTCCGGATGAAACGTGGATAGTATGACCAAAAAAAAGCTGTTCAGCTTACTGATGTTATTAGGGATTGGCCAGTCTCGGACAGCTGCCACCTTAGCTGGGTACATCTCGAGCACTGACCACATGGCCCAGAAATGCTGTCTGTCTCGCCAGCAGTTGGCATTTTTCAGGGTTCAGCCCCAGTCCTGCATGACGGTTGGCGTCGAAGACCTCTTGGAGGTTGAACAGGGCCCTGTCAAAATCATTTGCATGCACCAACAAATCATCAAGGTACACAACGCAGCAGCTCCGGGGGACGTCCGCCAGCACCTTCTCCATCAATTGTTCAAACGTAGCCGGTGCGTTGCAGAGTCCAAATGGCATAACATGAAACTGCGACAGCCCTTGCGCAATGGTGAAGGTGGTCTTTGGTCTTGCATCGGGAGCCAGCTCCCCCTGCCAGTAACCACTGCACATGTTGAGGTAGCTGAACCAGCTGGACCCCGCAATGTAGTCAAGAGATTCATCAATGCAAGGGAGAGGGTATGAGTCTTTCTTGGTGACGTCATTTAGATGTCGGTAGTAAACAAATCATTTCTTGAGCCCTGACATTCTCTGGTCACTTTACCCACTCTACATCTAATGTAGCAGAATTCAATGCACCTTTAAAAGTAATTTTCCATGCCATATTTATAATATTTATTACTTCTGCTGTTGTACACTCTCCAAGTCACTGCTCAATTACAAAGTGTATTGTTATTGTTATTTTTATTGTTTTCAAAATTCTTTATATTGTGTATAATCTTTTTAAGCCCACTGTGTAGATGTGTCGAGCCATGTCAAAAGAATTTCTCTGCATAGGATGATGTGATGTTATCCGATGCACTTGACAAATAAACAACTTTGACTTTTGACAATACAGAATCTCTATCCAATGATTAGCGATTAGTCAGGGTCACCACTTACTAAATGTGTTAAATGGCTAGAAGTGGTTGTTATGTTTCCATAAATGTTAACCATCTGTTGGAAGGTTTTAATCTTAAAGAAATTATGCAGCAAAGACCAACCTATTTTGGGATTGTGGAAATTACTTATACATCTAGGAAGACTTGTTCACTGTAAAATGTAGAGTTGTCTTTGGCAGGAAGGTGGCCGACAGTGTAAATTTAAATTGAGAGGCAGGATGTCTTCTGAAATGCAATGTGGGTGAGCCGAAGCCAGCAGCTGCTTTCATCCCCTTGATGGTGGCGACTGGCCAGTTGCTCTCTGCTCAGATCCGTAAAGAGTCGCTGACTCCTTTCCAGTGCCGTGGTCAGGGCCTGGAGGTCCTGTTGTTCCGCTGGAGCTAGGTCAAGAAGCACCTGGACTGCTTTCCCTTCTAATGCCATGGCCAGGTGAGTAGCAGCTTCCCCATTGCTCCAGCCGCTATGTTGGGTCGCCAGGTGGACTTGTGAGCGGTAGGGCTCTAACTGCATAATGCAGGTGCTGCTGTGCCTTCTTTACCACTGCCGTGATATTGTCCGTCCATGTGAGTCGGTCCGAGACGAGGGTTCCCAGGAATTAGAAGTTGTGAACCCTCTCCACAGGGTCCCCATTGATGGAAAGAGGGACGGGGTCTGCACTGCACTTTCTGAAGTCTATGGATAGTTCTTTGGTTTTCCCTGTGTTGAGACACAAGTTGTTTTCTGTGCACCATGTAACCAGTCTTTGGACCTCTGCTCTGTAGACTGACTCTTCTCCCCCTGAAATACGTCTGAAAAGTGTGGCGTTGTCGGCGAACTTTGATGGTATTGCCGAGGTGGGAGGGATTGCAGTCATAAGTGTACAATGATAAAAACAACGATTGAATGGATCATTTTTAAACCACTTCTAGAAGTGCTAACATGTGTTTCCTAGAATGATTTGGGTATTGGTCACATTTCTGGTAAAAAAATCCAGACTTTCAGCACTTGCTATGTGGTTGTGCCCACTTTTTACAGTTTAGACAGTAGCGTATTCTGGCTATGTTAAAGTAATGTAACATATCCCTAACAAAAACCAATAGAGGAAATAAAATAAAATGTTTACTTAGAAATAGCTTTTTTCCCTATTATTTAGCATACAGTAGCCTTTTTGGTGTTTAAAGCAGGTCTATATTTCAAGAAACGTATTGACTTTAAAGTTGCTATTTGTAGAATTTAAGCCATAACAAC
>JACXGM010000153.1:75184-92280 GCA_016801145.1 Umbra pygmaea
GCGTATTGTTATTACCATAAAAGGTATTAAACTTTCCTCTGCCTATTGGCGTATTGTTATTACCATAAAAGGTATTAAACTTTCCTCTGCCTATTGGCGTATTGTTATTACCATAAAAGGTATTAAACTTTCCTCTGCCTATTGGCGTATTGTTATTACCATAAAAGGTATTAAACTTTCCTCTGCCTATTGGCGTATTTGCATATTCATTGCTGTATTAAAATATAACACTTGCTTATAAAAGCTTTTTAATTAAAGGTACAATATATATTTTTCCAAAACAATAACAAAAGACTTCCTTTGCATTAAAAAAGCAAACATCCCTATACCTATACTATACACTCACCTAAAGGATTATTAGGAACACCATACTAATACTGGGTTTGACCCCCTTTCGCCTTCAGAACTGCATTAATTCTACCTTGCATTGATTCAACAAGGTGCTGAAAGCATTCTTTAGAAATGTTGGCACATATTGATAGGATAGCATCTTGCAGTTGATGGAGATTTGTGGGATGCACATCCAGGGCACGAAGCTTCCGTTCCACCACATCCCAATGATGCTCTATTGGGTTGAGATCTGGTGACTGTGGGTGTCAGTGAACTCATTGTCATGTTCAAAAAACCAATTTGAAATGATTCGAGCTTTGTGACATAGTGCATCATCCTGCTGGAAGTAGCCGTCAGAGGATGGGTACATGGTGGCCATAAAGGGATGGACATGGTCAGAAACAATGCTCAGGTAGGCCATGGCATTTAATCGATACCCAATTGGCACTAAGGGACCTAAAGTGTGCCAAGAAAACATCCCCCAAACCATTACACCACCACCACCAGCCTGCACAGTGGTAACAAGGCATGATGGATCCATGTTCTCATTCTGTTTACGCAAAATTCTGACTCTACCATCTGAATGTCTCAACAGAAATCGAGACTCATCAGACCAGGCAACATTTTTCCAGTTGTCAACTGTCCAATTTTGGTGAGCTCTTGCAAATTGTAGCCTCTTTTTCCTATTTGTAGTGGAGATGAGTGGTACCCGGGGGGGGGGGGGTCTTCTGCTGTTGTAGCCCATCCGTCTCAAGGTTGTGCATGTTGTGGCTTCACAAATGCTTTGCTGCATACCTCGGTTGTAACGAGTGGTTATTTCAGTCAAACTTGCTCTTCTATCAGCTTGAAGCAGACAGGCCATTCTCCTCTGACCTCTAGCATCAACAAGGCATTTTCGCCCACACGACTGCCGCATACTGGATGTTTTTCCCTTTTCACACCATTCTTTGTAAACCCTAGAAATGGTTGTGCGTGAAAATCCCAGTAACTGAGCAGATTGTGAAATACTCAGACCGGCCCGTCAGGCACCAAAAAACCTGCCACGCTCAAAACGGCTTAAATCACCTTTCTTTCCCATTCTGACATTCAGTTTGGAATTCAGGAGATTGTCTTGACCAGGACCACACCCCTAAATGCATTGAAGCAACTGCCATGTGATTGGTTGAGATACTTGCATTTATGGGTGTTCCTAATAATACTTTAGGTGAGTGTATATATTTGTTAGTTGTGTACTTCCATTATCCCAAATTTTGCCACCAACTTTCAAACCCAGAGAAATTTGTAATATAATTTGAAGACACGGGACGTTTCATTTTGTCACACGTTAATGGCGTCATATAAAGTTTGACTCCTCTAGTTTGCTCTAAGTTCCAGGGAACTGACACACATAAAATGAAAAAAGTTATAATATATTTTACAATATATTACTTTGTCACTCAGAACATTTTTTCTGCCCGAGACGCTAGATTGGCAGGTTGTCATTGACGACAACCACAAAACCCCTGATCCCACCGTACTTCACGACGTCATCCAAGTACATGTTTTGCTATTGTTTTGATTGAGAGACCCCGAGCGGCCAAAAACTACATATTGTAAGTTTAAGTGTATTTATTACTCCATAAGAAATACATTTTTTAATAGAAGCAAGGTAAGCCCCTTATTTTTTTACAATGACAAAAATCTGCCCAAGCTGTCCAATTTGTTTTGTTGCATTGTGATGATAATGACAGTGTAACCTTTCTATAATGAAACCTAATAAGGTTTTCAAGTTGCTTACGTTTCAGAGATGGCAAAGTGGCCTAGTGGTTAGGGCATCTGACTGGTTTCTGAAAGATTCAAATCCCTAAAATCCAACATGAAAGCTCTGTTCTGTCCATGAGGAAGAGAGTTAACACTAATTGCTCCTCCTCCCACCTATAACATTTACATTTTAGTCATTTAGCAGATTCTCTTATCCAGAGCGACTTAATAGTATGTACTGGGCCATCCCCCTGCACTAATGTAGGGTAAAGTGCCTTGCTCAACGACACAATGACATTCGGCCCAGTCAGCAACCGAACTGGTAACCTTCCAACCGAGTCTGACTCCCTAACATCGACACCCCATTCCCTCCAGGTGGTCGATGCAAATAAGAACAGCTTCTTATTCAACTTGCCGGGTTAAATGATTATAAAATAAAAAACTAAGAATTATCTAACTTTCAAAGTAACTTTCTTGCAAAACAATTGACAATTACCTGGTTTTCTGTTAAGCTTTCCAACTATGGATTCTCTGGCTTTAATCTGGCCTAGAGCACAAGGCAGCGCAAATTGGCATAGCACTGCTCTGTATTTGGGATAGATAAGATAGATTATCTACCTTGACGTGTTGCTCTCCAGTGACTCCTATTGTGCAGATTAGGGATCGACCGAAATGGATTTATTAGTGCCAATGACGATTGTTTTTTCATCAGCCTTAGCCGATGATCGATACGAGCTGCCAATTTTCTTGAGCCGATATTTGGAGCCGATACTGCTTATGCTCCCTCAATTTACATCATAGAAATGACACAATTATGATAACAAATATTACAAGTGTCAATTTAAAAAAGGAACATTTATTGAACTTTAAAAAATAATATTTAATAGTAAAAACAAGTGAGGTAGAACAAGGGGCAGTGCATGGTCTGCATGTGAACTGTAGCGTCTCCAGCAACACAGAGCTGCCTGTGTGGATGCTTGTCTGTAAATAATGCCAGGAAAATCGGCGAACGCAGCAGCTGCGTATCGGTCGATGCCGCAAATATCGGCCCGATATATATCGACCGGATGATAAATCGGTCTGTCACTTGTGCAGATCGGATGCCTGTGAATTCGATCGCGGAGGTATAGTTGGTGAGTGTAATCATCTTGTACATGTGTTGACTAAAGGATTCCGTGTTGGATTAGCAGAGCAAAAAGAATTTACCAGCTCTGTGACATGTGGTTGGATGAACTGTGAGCGCCCTTCACCATCCCACATCTGTCGAGTGAGGGTTGAGGAGCTGCCGACGTAGCAGGGTGAGTGGGGAAAGATTGGACAGTAACAATTGGGAGGGGAAAAAATAGGAAATAAATAAAAACTTTCAATCACACCCATGTCTGTGCCAAAATGTCATTGTGTCCTTGGGCATTGCACTTTACCGTAGGTTCCTCCAGGGGAATGTCCCTGGTATTTAACTACTACTCTTCCTGCCAAACTGTCATAAGTTTAAATAGATTGGTGTAGCAATTTAAGTTCCTGACTCTGGACCACACGTGCCCTCTCTTATCTCCCAAACCTATACCTCCTTACTGTTGCGTCAAAGAAATACCACCCAGAAAGAATCTTGATAGAAAATAATAATTAAAAAATAGGTGGTATCAATGAGAAAATTAGCCAACAAAATGTCAATGAGTCATAATGGCAGAGTAAGGACTGTTAGCTGGTTTCTAGCAGGAAGTCTATGCTGTCTGGTGACAGGCCCCAGTCCCCCTGGCTGAGCAGGTAGTGGAGATGGTCTGCCGTGGCTTCATTCCTCTTCTCTCTGCTCCAGCAGCGCAGCATAGCAAACACCCGATCCACGTGGCTGTGTGGATAGTTCTCCTGGATCTGTTCCAGCTTCACAGAGGGGATGTCTAAGGCCCCAGTCCCAATCTCTCTCCAGGAGTGACCAATGTCTTTAGCAACACGCATCAGATCTTTCTCCTTAACCATCTTAGAGCCTGCTCAGAAATAGAGGGGTGCAAAGCAAAACAGTTATGCTCTGTCTAGACTGATCCGTGGAAAACCCCAATAAAATAAATTAATTTTGTTCTTAAGGAACTGGATTGTCCGTAACGCAGTGGCATTGGGACCCCTGTCTTGTCCAATGCATGTCAAATACACTGGCCAAATTTAATAAACAGGGCAGACTGTTTTTAAACTATGGAATGAGATAAAAATACAGTACTATGTACAAGAGACATGTCTCAATTAGGTGATAATACTGAATTACAATTGTTACACTGACAGTTTTCAGTTCTACTTTTTAATATATTACTTTTTATATTATTATATATATATATAAAAAACTATTTAATAATAAAAAATGGGGTGCTGGAGCAATTATATATGACTACAGCTTTCCACATTTCACCCTACATGTCCATTCAGAGATCATTTTAAAGGATATGCAATGAAAAAGATTGTAAAATAAATAAATCCATAAATATCATTCACTAAATTCCTGCATTTTAATTACTTTGATGATATAATTATGATAATTGTAATCTATCATTTATAGAAGGTTATAAAACTCACCCTTATTGCATGTCCGTTTATTAGGAATGTTTTCTTCTGGCTCTAAATTTTGTTGTTTTCTCTTTCTGGTAACTTCATTTTCTTCTGGAAAAACAAAATGTGAATGAAAAACCATGCATAATATTTTAATCTACCAAAAGAATGGTTAAGGATAATACAGTTAAACCTGCACTATGTAACTTTTTTGAAAACTACAATAAAAATACAAAAACAAGGTGTTATAAAACTAGTATACCTTTTAAACTAGCATATTGGATCCAGGGGTTGAAAAAAACAACTTAAATAATACGGACAACATTTGACAATATCTTTATATATCTATAGATTTTTTAATCTTTGTCAAATTCATGCTGACAGGCAGGGATGCTGACAGGAATCCCAGGGCCCTGGGCACAATTGGATATTTAGGGCCTGGGCCGATGTTACACCAAAATCTGTGACCATCAGAAAATGTGACCGCTGAGGGCGCTGCTGTACATCGTCTTGCCTGTTTGTAAACATGAATACATTACATCCATGACTGCAAGCTGTATGTTCCATACACACAACGCATACACTAATTCATAGACATTTCCATTAATACTCCAATTGATAATAATTAGTATAGCATAAGAGTATGCTATACTACCAAAACATTTTGAAGCCCAATATGCTAATAATAATTATCAATTGGATTATTAATGGAAATGTCTATACGTTACTGTATCTATGGTGTGTATGGAACATTTAGAAAAGTCTACTTCATAAACTAAAAGTACACTACACAGGTTACTTTTTAAAGTGTTCAAAAGTATACCCAAACTATAAGTATACTTTAAAGTGTACTAAATAAACTAAAAAGTGGGACAATTTAGTTTACTTAGTATATAAATAAGTATACTGGCTCTGTAATGACTCCAATAAAGAAAACATGTGTCCAGAGTAATGTGAAGGGATGACATAACTACACCAAACAATATTTTGAAGTTTGACTCATTAACTAAGCAGTTACAGACGATGTGCAGCAGCGCCCTCTGCCGTCAGTTTCTGATGGTCACAGATTTCGTTGTAATACCGGGACAACGATCCTTGTTGTCCCCCTGTCTGCATCCATGCTGACAGGACAAATGAAAGAAACATTACATAATCCAGTGTTAATAAGGTATAGTAATGATGGTAAGCGAGCAGACCTGCCGCACATGGGTAATTCTCTGGCAGTTCCTTGAGGAATAAAAGCTCTGGAAATGTCTCTTGTAGTTCTTTGCCCTTCAGCATCTGCAGAAACTTCTCTGCAACTGCGGGTCCTTTTTCGATCATATGATCCAAAATGTCACAGGCCTGTTTAGATGGGTTCTTGAGGGCTTTGAGCTGCTGGTACACATGCCGGGGCACTATACTACAAGAGTCTGCATGTTGCAGCACAAACTCAGGGTCTGCACTCAGAATACCGATCAGCTTGGGCTTCAGGCAACGCAGTACCCGAGGAGCTACTCCTAGGAGTTCCTGTCTAGCCATGACCTGGACCTAAAAAATGATGGCATTACGGTAACTATTATTACACCGCTAATTAAAGGTTTATTGATAATCACTTGTAATGATGACAGTGAAATTACGTTTTGGGGAAATCGTTGAGCACCTTTACAGCATGCCCATGAAAGTGATGACAGCACTGGTGGCAAAATTCTGGTTACTCACTGTGAAATTCCAGGTTTTAAAAGAGTTTGATATCTGCTACGAGTAGAAAAGAAAGTTCCTATTTTGAATCAGCATTTATTTTGAAGACGGGAAACAGCCCAGGAACCATGCAATCTAAAAATTAGGATAGATAACATGCAGCCTTTATAATCACACAGTTATTATATACAAACGACTTCATTGCGTACCTTTCATTTTTGCCATTACTGCGAACACTTGTCATTTTTTCGTTGTTTTGGGTTTATTTAAAAAATGTTAAACGAAGAGACGTTCCAGAGACAAATGAGCAGGCATTTCAGATTATGGAGTCACAAAAACCAGTTCACCGAAAAGACCCGGAAAGCCGATCCAATTGTTTTGGTTTTTACACATACTGTATTGACTGGAGCTGAAAATGTCAGCGTAAAGCATGAAGTCGTTTGTAGTTAAGCACTTAAGTCAATCCAAACGCCTTTTAACACACTGAAAACTACACATGGATGGTTTGATTAATTCATGTAACCAGTACAACACTTACCACACAAACACAAAATAAGTTTATTCATGAAGCCCCAAATTCTTCTTCGTCAGACGGTGGTGCTAATTTGCACGGAAGGAAGCTACTTAGCGCCGCCTCTTGGATAGAATGTTTTTGTGTAACCAGCCGTCGTGTGTAGTGCTTCTTCATGATCTGTTGAAGTGAACAAAGCATGGTTCAAAATAAGCAACATTTGCCAGCCAAATGCTGGTAAAATATGCAGGTGGCTGGTAGATTTGCTTCACTTACCAGCCAAAAAAACAATCGTAATTTATTGAGTGGCTTCTAAAATTTTAACATTCACAAGCCGTTTGGCTGGTGGATGAAAAAGTAAATTTTGAACCCAGGTACAACCAGGGTTCAAACTTAGTACCATTTGTTAGCCAAATGCTGGTCAAATATGCAGGTGTCTGGTAGACTTGGTTCACTCACCAGCCAAAAAAACTGTGGCTGATAAAATTTGAGCATTCACTGGACGTTTGGCTGGTGGATGAAAAAGTTAATTTTTAACCCTGTGTACAACCCCCTTATAAATTGTGTTTACAGATGCAACAATGCATTGAGTGTTTTCTTTAAAAAAATTCAGAGAAATTAGTAATAAACATTGTAAAAACTCATTGGGCACTTAACAAAATCATGTTTTGTTATTTTTTTTTAAATGTGAGAACCAATATCTCGTATGGAATGGTTCTCAGTTTAATATGTTTTGGTCTTTGTCTCACTGTTTTCATCTCATAACCATTGGAGGACAATGTGAGGTCAAAAAGTATAAATACCAAGGGAACCCTGGCACATGGAAGGTTCAGTCGTTATGGGAACACTTCTTGATAAATGAGGCCCCTCGTGTGTGCACAGGAGATCTGAGAGCAGTTAATAACTAACCTCATGATATCTTAAGAAATGCTTTTGGAAAATATAATATTTTCAGAAAAGAATATTTACATGCTTTGTAAGAAAAAGGGTTTTAAACATATCTAATAATTCCCAAAAATCCCCTTTCTACATCAACAAAAATCTATATTTTGTCTCTACATGTAGTGTTGCTTATTGCGTTCTTCTAGCCCAACAACATCCTCCCAGTAAGTTACCAGCAAGCTAAATGCTTAATGAGTACAGATGATCAACCCTGTCTTCTGTAAATACAATTACTATCATAATGTAACCATTATATATGTTTTACATATCCATAATGTGAATAGTTAAATTGTCTTTAACCATTTGATTTATTTTATTTTGTGTACAATTCGCTATTATAGCCTTGCCTCGTTGCAGCAACACCCAGTGTTCTTAGGTGCATATCTTGGAAACAATGTTCTGCTTCCTCTCACACTGCTTACACAATCTATAATTGGAGAATGCATTCCTTATCAAACAACCACGATTGAGCTTGCAGGTGTCCAACCCACCACAGAGTCGCCGGAGGTTAAAAATTCAAAGCAACAGGTTTATATTTATATTTTAGCCATTTATTAGGCGCCCTTATCTAGAGTGACTTGCACTAATTACAGGGATAATCCCCGGTGTAACTTCGGGTAAAGTGTCTTGCTGAAGGACACAACAATAAATATCCCATCCGAATCAAACCGGCAACCTTCTGAACTAAAGTCTGACTTCTTAACCACAGATCCATCTGAAGCCTCAACCCTGTCAGGCTTCAACTTCATCAGCCCTGGTTGGTGCTGGGTCTACTTGTGCAGCCCCAAGGAAAACACCCAGTGCATTAGGTATACCACCACCAGGATCAACACTTCTGGCTGCACTGACGCAGCTGTACTGTGAGGCATTACTTTACTGATGCACTATTCCCCAAAACCCTATTTGATCAGTGAGAAGCTTTAGATTGACTTCTGTTTTTCATCGACATTTAGCTTAGCGTTAAATGAAGGCATAGTTGTGACTTCTAACTGAATAACAAGGACAGTTGGAGAGGGCATACACAGTGTTATGCTTAAAAAATGCCAGAAAAAAGCATTTTTCACAATAAAGGATAGATTTGATATTTTAATAATTTAGACATTCTTATCCAGAGGAATTTAGACCAGAGTGCAACTACTTAATGAAGTCGGTGTCAGAAAATTATATATTAACTGAACTCTTGCCATTTTAAAATCAACAATGATCTTGTGGTGAGATCCTAATAAGACATTTACTCCCTGCCCTGCATTTCAGTTCAGAAAGATTTTTAGAAGTTTATCTTCGATGTGTTTAGGTAGGTTAAAACATCATACACATTATAACTTATATGAACCTACTTTAAGTTATATTACATTTTCATTGTTGTTACATTTCTTCCAAACACTAACAATTTTTATAATAATTAACTTAGGGACCTTATAGCTTAAAGGAAACTTCCACAGTAAATTAAAATATTTCATATACTATTTAAGGTTACACTTTAATTTGAGAGTCTGAAATTCTATCTTATGTGCTCTACAGATTTGTTGATGATATAACTATCTGTTGCTAAGCAACTAATTGTGTAGGTTGGGGTAGAAGTAAGTTTACAATATGGTTTAGGGTAATAGTTAAGGTTAGGCTTAACATTAGGGGAAGGGAATGGTTAATTTTAGGGTTAGAGTTAGTAGATAGTTTGTTAAAATGTTGTTGATAGTCTGCAGATAATCTGTAGAGCATCAACAGATATACTTTTTGGACTCTCAAAATAAAGTTTTACCCTATTTAAAAATGTTACCATAGAAAGATTTAAGTAATATACAATGCTTTGCCGGCCATGTTTTACCTAGATCAACCGACAGTAGATTTTGGGGCGCTTCTGTATCAGTTTACACTTAAATACCACATGGTGCAGAATTCAATGGGTGCTTTTCGCCTGCAACTTGCAAGTCACTTCGGTGACGTCAATTTTAGCATAAAGCCTATGGCCTACTAGCTAGCAATTTACCATAAACAAGTAACATTTACAACAGGTTATACTTTTGTTCGAGAGCTATATGCAGTAATGCCAATTTAGCAACTTTGTCCTTAGGTTTAGCAACTATTCAGACCTTTTAGCGACTTTCATTAAAAAGCACCTAGCAACAAATCTACCAACTTTTAGAACAAACCATAGCTACTTCCATAGAAGACAGTCACCGGTACTTCTACTGCCCCGTGAGTCCCATGAGCTGACATAGACATGAATAAGCTGCAGTGTTGTCAAGGACCAGTCACAAATATGTATTGTTTGCTCCCTTTTGTTTAAAATTTAAAGAGTTTAATTTGACCTTTCATTTTTATTATTAGCATGCACTTAATCACAAACATTTTTTAGACAGTTGTTCGTTCCAGAATCTTAGATCAGTGGACTTGATGACGTCATGAATATGCTAATTAACGTATGGCATCTTCTAGCAATGTTTAGCGACTTTCGAGCAGGCTTTAGCTTCTTTCCTTTGAAATGGGTCATATTTTCATTTGAGATCTATATTTCCTATTGCTTCAGTCGGTACAGTTTAAACCATAGTCTGTCACAGATACATTTCGAAATAAAGTCGCAATTATCACAAAAAGATACATGCCAGCTAGCCAGCTATAATGTACAGTAGCATTAGCCTTATTACCATGTCGGTGACAGTAAATCAGTCAAAAATTCAATTGAGAGTAATACCACCTACCTAGCCCTAAATGGTACAGATTGAGCAGTATTCTGTGAGACATTATTTTTAATTTTACATTGCGTTTCTCCAATTATATCCATAAAGACATGAGCCATTATGGGAAGTTAATCCGCTACTACCAGGTCGAAAAGCGCCATGTATAGCCAGTTATGGTCTACTGTAATGCGACTTTCAATTACTATTTCCCACCAAGTCGCCCGAAAGGTATACCTACCTGGCTCAAAATGGAACAGACTCCCTTTAGACTGGGAGATTCCAAACCTAACCAAATACTACTCACCCTCTCCACAATGTGGGCCTGACACAATTTGATCATGGTTTCATTACTGATTGATTGGAATGGGAATTTAATGATTTCATCAATAGAACAGAGATCATTGTTACTCATCCTTTGATTCAAGCTACTGATGTCGTCATGCTTTTTTGTGTGTTTTGCAAGAGTAGTTAAAAGACGTGTCTACATGCCCCTGCTTGTTTTAGGTGCACACATAGTTATAGCTTGATGTCGAGCATAGAACCAACATGGTACGGCTGACAGCCTGTCTGATTTCATAGTTGGTTAATCCTCTAAAGACCAACAGATCGTCCAAAATAAAGACAGTGTGATTAATCTGAACAAATTCAGAGAGGATTTTGCCTGTTAAACTGCTTGAATTATACTACAATTTACACTACTCGAATGTATATTGTACTGTAAGTCCTCTTGGCCATAGACAATGTTATGTTTCAGGTCAGGTTTAGTGCTTCAGAGCCCTCCCCTACATACAGGAGGATCATGGTATTTGGATTAGACTGTAGTGATGTGCATTTGCTGCAGACTTGATCTTGGTGCCATGCCCTCTAAAGCTTAGCAGTCCTATTTAACCACAGGGCCAAATACAGGGCAGAATAACTGGATCTTAACACCTTTGAGAGGAACAACACTGATGTGTTTTGCTGAGGATTTACACACACACAGACAGACTGGAGTAAAGTGGAATCAATAAATTATTGATGCAAATTTCTTCCACTTTATGCTTTGAATTTAACTATTTACATTTCTTTGTCTTTTACTGATGTAAATGTTTTTATTGATGCAAATTTCTTCCACTTTATTTGACTTTTATTGATGTAAAGCACTTTGAGCTGCATTCCTTGTATGAAAGGTGCTATATAAATAAAGGTTATTATTATTATTATTATTAATTACATTTATTTTACAAGCACAAAATTGATCATTAGGAAAAATGACCTTAGAAGGGAAACCGTAAGAGAACTTAGGAATGATTGTGATAAAAAGTGTTTTGAACGCAGACGCACAGACAATGTTGGTGGATTCTGTCTTTTTTGTGATGACTCACATCCTCTCAGCCTTTGACTTCATGAGAATGTAGGTGGAGTCTGACAATCTTCCAGGAACTGAGTGGGATTTTTCCCAGTCTGTCATAGCAATACTGTACATTTTTACTTTTACTTGTTAAATGGGAGGGGTCCAATGCAGGTGGACATAAATGCTGCACTGTTATTGGTTGGAACAAGTTGATTGTTGTGACCCCCCCCCGCCCCCCCATTTCTCCAAACATATAACAGAGTTCGATGAGCACACAACGTATAACTAAAGTCTTTCTTACTCAACAGCTGAGGCTACAGGATAACACAATAGTGAGAAAAGAGTCGGGGAGGTATGTACAGTGATGTGTCTGTGATGTAAGGGTTCCCTCTGTGTGTTTTTATGTAGAAAGGCTTACTCTGGTATTTGGACATCCGTCTGGAAATACTGCTTTGAAAGTCAGGAGTTAGGCTATGTTAGGAGCCTGAGCTGGGTGTAATATTTTATCTTTTGCATTACTTATTAATTTTAATCTAGTCAGTGATTTGCTGCTGCCCATTTGGAAAATCCATTGTCTAAGGTCATATATTGACTTAATGTGTGATGTGTTTGAACGAGACAAAGATGACGTTTTGACCACTGGTGGTAAATGTGCTTTTGTTAAGTAAAACGTGTCCATATATATTGTGGACTATGTACGTGACAGTTTGTGTCCGATAACATCTAAAAACACCTTGATTCTGAACTGAACTGAATGTCATGATTAACTGGGGTATTATAGTGATTTTACTAATAGATTATGCACATATTAATAACATATTATCATCTGTTCCATTATGGGAAATTCTTTAATTAAATTGTAAGTCGCAAAAGCCCCAGTATGAATCTAGACAAAGCTACTGTACAGACCAACACAATATTTAGCAGGAGTAATTTGATCCACATAGGCTATTTGTTATTGTCTAGTGGACCATGCGTAACTCTAAAATGGCTGTCGAAATGAGAGTGGCTGTATGACAGGCTGCTAGTGAAGACATATACTCTATCTGCTCTATCAGCCAATTAATGAGTCTGCTGAGAGAGGCCTGAGGCTTTAAGCTGATGGTGAGTTCAGTGTCTCAAGGACGGGCCTGAATTGTGTGACTGGCTGCCGTCTGCTGGATACTGTCTTACTCATGGCTGACTCATTACTCGTGGGAACCATCAGCCATCGTACACAATAGCAGCAGTGTCACTGCGGCCTGTTCATACAATATACCTATATGCATGCCTCCTCACTCCTAAATGCTAATATTTTGTTTATGTTAAACACACACAAACATTAGTTTGATTTCAAATTATTTGTTATTTTAGGAGTGTAAAAAATGATTTTCATGGGTTCAATTGTTCCGTGTACCCATGAAACAGTGAGATCAATTTTACCTCAATAGACTGTTGGTTTTTCTTTTCCAGCCAGCACAGTATTTCCCAATAAACAAGATGGCCGTCGCTCCATTTAGTCGCAGGCAGTGGGCCTCCCAGTCCCTCAGAGTCACAGCTAAGGAGTTGACCATAGTCTGCACTCGAGGCAAGCACAATGCCATTGCTGAGCGTTTCTCCATGTAAGTATTTCTCTCCAACCCAGGTCCTGGAAAGGTTCCACCCTGTAGGTTTTCATTCAACTCCACATGTATGTAGCCTCATTGATGTTATCGACCAGCTAATTATTAGAAAACAATTTTGACAGTAGTTCTCCAGGAGTTCTAACCTTTGCTCACTTCCTAAACTGTGATTATGAACCTGTTAGTTAAATAGACCCATAATCACTCTTCCTGTCCCCCAGGACGGTTCTGCTTTCAATCACCTTTCAGTCACTTGTCTCCTGTCTTGTCCAAGCTTTAGTTGGGTCCGTACAAGACCAGAACATCAGCTGCAATGGTTGCACCTGGATTTGAAAACATCATGATTTTTACTAGTCTGAATCAGTGGCGTTGGTAGAAATTGTATTTTGGGCGGACCAGTTAGTTATGTGGGTGGGCCAGTGAGTTGTGGGCAGGCCAGTGTTATGTGGGCAGGCCAGTGAGTTATGTGGGCAGGCCAGTGAGTTATGTGGGCAGGCCAGTGTTATGTGGGCAGGCCAGTGAGTTATGTGGGCAGGCCAGTGAGTTATGTGGGCAGGCCAGTGAGTTATGTGGGCAGGCCAGTGAGTTATGTGGGCAGGCCAGTGTTATGTGGGCAGGCCAGTGCCACCATGGCCCATTACTGGCTATGCGCCTGGTCTGAATACCTGTCTGCTTGTGCTATGAAGCCAACTCACTGTGTCATAAATGCAGAGTTGTGGAGTAGTGCCCTACATGTACTTGAAGTACTTAGTTCGGTGGTACTTCAAAGAGGCATTGTGTACACACTAAGACATGAAGGTATGAGAATGTACCTAAGCTTGTCGCTGGGGCTGTACCTTACCGAGGTAGGAATATTGTACCTTTCAGCATGGGTCCATATCTTACCATTGATATCTGTACCTCTAATGGGACACTTTTTTACCCTGAGGGACAGAAAACTGTACACATTTAGTGCACTAAGGATCAATTTTGTACTTTTCAGTTTACTTATGTGACCAGTGTACCTTTAAGTACAGTTTTGTTCCTCAGGGTACAGAAGTGTCCCTTTAGAAGTACCTCGGTAAGGTACAGCCCTAGTACCTGCTCGTGCCTTCATGTCTGAGAGTGTACAATGTCACGCAGTAAGAAAAGAACCAATTCCTCTCAGTGTAATTTTTCAAATCTGCATGAATTGTAAGAAATAAAGGACAGGTGTTTTTACAGAAGACTTTTTTATAATGTTTGTAATGTAGTCACTTGAAGAAAAAGTAGTTTTGTTGTTAAATTACCCAAATCTATTTGTTCTTGTAATTTGTAGTCTATGACATTTCAGACATCTTACACTCTCCTTCGGCTCCTCGGCTCATCTGCCTCTGATTGCTGCCTATTCCAAAATAAATCTGTTATTGAACAAGACTGTGTGGGCATTGAAGATGAAGTGCATCTCAGAAAATTACAATATCATGAAAAAGTTCATTATGTTATGTCATTTAATTCAAAAAGTGACATATTTCAAGCCTTTTTTAGTTTCAATCTTGAATATTACAGTTTACAGCTCATGGAAATTAAAAATCTAGTTATTTATAATATGTATAATACAGAATGTGGACCTGCAAAGAGCTATAATCAGTAAATTAACTAAAAACACCTGCAAAGGTTTCCTGAGCCTTTAATCTCTGAGTCTGGTTCAGTTAACAGAACCACAATCATGAGGAAGACTGCTGAATTGACAGTTGTCCAGAAGACATTCATTGACAACTTCACGAGGAGGGTAAATCACAGAAGGTCATTGCTGAAAGGGCTGGCTGTTCACAGAGTGCTGTATCAAAACATAATCATGGAAAGTTAACTGGAAGAAAAATGTTTGGTAGGATTAATGTGACCAAGCAGCAGGGAGAGAAATGTCAGGCAATGCAGATTCAAGGAATTGGGAGAGCTTCATAAGGATTGAATTGAGGCTGTGCATCAAGATCAACCAAATACAGACTTAGATGCGCTGTTTGTGGTTACAGCCATGGAATCCGCGGATAAACTGCAGATCCTGTGGATGATGTGACGAAAAATAATATTTCAATTAAATTTGGGCGGGTGGCGGTTAAACCACTCGAATGAAAGAAAAATATATACATTAATAAATATTGGTACCAGCGGATGGCGGGCGGGTGCAGCTTTGAATGGTCAAAAACGTTGGTGCAGATGGATGGCAGACGGATGATAGTTTTGTGATGCGGTTAATGATGAAATAATAGCCCATCCAAGCATTTCTAATACAGACGTGTCCAGGAAATGAGTTACAAGTGTCGCATTCCTATTGTCAAGAAATTCCTGAACCAGAGACAACGCCAGACGCGTCTTACATGGGCTAAGGAGAAAAAGAACTGGACTAATGCTCAGTGGTCCAAAACCCTCTTTTCAGAAGAAATTAAGTTTTGCATTTAATTTGGAAATCGAGGTCCCAGAGACTGGAGGAAGAGTGGAGAGGAACAGAATCCAAGTTACTTGAAGTCCATTGTGAAGTTTCCACAGTCTGTGATGCTTTGGGATGCCATGTCATCTGCTGGTGTTGGTCCACTATGTTTTATCAAGTCCAGAGTCAATGCAGCTGTCTACCCGGAGATTGTAGAGCACTTCATGCTTCCATCAGCTGACAAGCTTTATGGAGATGCTGATTTCCTTTTCCAGCAGGACTTGGCACCTGCCGTCATTGGAGATTTACAATGAAGTGTACCGGGAGATTTCGAGAGGTGCTGTTATGCACCCAAGTCTCCCGGTACACAAATTCATAAAACAAATAGCTCCTGGTACGGCCTACCGTCGAGCACCGGCCCACATCAAGCACTGGTGTTTACTATTGTACAGTTTTTCTCCCATTTTTGTTTTATTTTCTAATGTTTATTCATAACACAATCACAAACCTGTTATTCTAGTCACAATCAGGGTTCAAAATTAACAACATTTACCAGCCAAATGCTGGTAAAATATGCAGGTGGCTGGTAGATTTGCTTCACTCATCAGCCAAAAAAACAATAGTAATCTATTGACTGGCTGGGAAAATTTGAAGACTCACTAGCCGTTTGGCTGATGGATGAAAAAGTTAATTTTGAACCCTGGTCACAATGTAGACAATTTTTAGTCAAGGACAAGTCAACCGAAATTAACTTTTACCCCTAGCAATGTTGGCATACACGTGTATACCTAAGCGCTGTTGGCAGAAACCGGATTGGATGTTTCTAGTCTTTATATTGTGAGATAATTTTACTTCCAGGATCTGACCGCTAGAGGTCAGCATTGCACAATTTTCACAAGTAAATTTACATTTAGGAATCCATAGAAAGTCCAAAGTATTCCAGGATCTGACCGCTAGAAGTCAGCATTGCACCGTTTTCATAATTACATTTCGGAATCCATAGAAGGTCCAAAGTGATATTGTTTCTCACCCTAATTACACAATTTAGAGAACATATCTAAAGAGAGAAGGCAGCTGCTAAATGCTCACCTCCACAGTACAGGCCTATGCTCACATCCTCTCGTCTTCTTCCAAGGTACCAACGGGCAGCAGAGAAGGGCAACTCGGAGGGGAGTAAAGCAGTAAGTATGCCATCAGAGTTAATGGTGGCATCAGAGTTAGAAAATGTGAAACGACAAAAAAGCTACATTGAGGAACGTATTGCTCCCTCTCTCTCTAATACACACACACTCATACATTCTAATAATCTTTTTCATTCTCACTCTAATCAATCACCATGTCTCTCTCTCTCTCTCACACACAC
>JACXGM010000154.1:0-10964 GCA_016801145.1 Umbra pygmaea
AATACGTTAATTTTCATTCCACAAAAACGATTCTTTCGATTAAAGGATCACATTCGTTTGGGTCCTGCACTATGCATACAACATTTTGATTGGTTAAAACAGACAAGCATTCAAATATTATTGGTCAAAAAGACGACCCCGGTATTGCCAAACCGAGGAGGGAGAAAGAACCGCATATGACAGACATAGATTTTAACTTGGGATAAGCGAAAATAAAGCAGGGGAGGGACAAATGATACGGACAGACGTTTTAATACAAGACTATTAATTTAAATGGCAAAATTGAGAACTGGCCCGAACGGGCAAGTGACTATCTTTGTCTACTGGCCCGACGTTAGTTCTAACTGGCCCCGGGCCATCGGGCCATCGTTAATGTTGAACCCTGAGACCAGTAAAAAATATGGTGGTCTTCGGGCTTGTATTGATTATAGACCTTTGAATGAAGTCACGGTTAAACACTGTTATCCTTTGCCATTGATACCTTCTACGCTGGAGCAAGTGGGAAAAGCCTCAGTTTTTACTAAATTGGACCTTCGTAGTGCCTATTATTTGGTACGCATTAAAGCAGGTGATGAATGGAAAATGGCATTTATAATGCACAAAGGACATAACGAGTATTTGGTCATGCCCTACGGCTTAACCAATGCACCTGCTGTGTTCCAATCATTCATTGATTGATTCCTTCTCTCTGTCTGCACACATTATCCATGTCAAACAAGTTCTCTAACGCCTCCTCGATCACCACCTGTGTGTCAAGGCTGAGAAGAGCCATCTGACTACTATTTTGTTTCTTGGTTTTGTACTTACTCCAGGTGGTGTTCACATGGATGCAGAGGTCAGCGCTGTGCATAATTGGCCGCTCCCTAGAACCACCAAGGATCTCCAACGCTTCCTGGGTTTTGTAAACTTCTATAGAAGTTTAATGCGCAACTTCAGCAATGTTGCTGCACCTCTGCATGCTATGTCCAACCAACACACTGCAGTACTGACCTGGAAGGAGGATGCACGCAAGGCTTTTGACACCCTGGTACAGCGCTTTACCTCAGCACCCGTATTGCATCAACCTAATCCGTCCCTGCCGTTTACGTAGAGGTTGAAGCCTCTGAGGTGGGGGTTGGAGCTGTTTTGTCACAGCCGTCAGGTACCAAGGGCAAGCTTCATCCTTGTGCCTTTTTCTCTCGTATGTTGAGCCCCTCTGAACGCAACTATGATGTTAGCAACAGGGAATTCTTAGCTATCAAATATGCCTTGAAGAATGGCGACATTGGCTAGAAGGGGCACGTCATCCTTTTCGCAACCGTAAATCTCAGAATTTCTCCCAAATTACGTTCTCAGGAAACTATTTTGAAAACCTAAATTACGTTCTATGCCAACCTATTTAGGGTGTTTTTACGTTTGAACTGCACGTTTTGTTAATAGGCTATATTTGTACTTGAATTACGTTGCTCTGGTACATTTCGTTTAGCGGATTTATGCGAGAACATTCCATACATTCCATAGCGTTCGAAATTATATTGCAACATTCACAGTTAAGGTTAGGTAGGAGGATACTAACGGTTAAGGTTAGGCATGAGGTTACTAACGGTTAAGGTTAGATATGAAGTTACTGAGGTTAAGGTTAGAATTAAGGTTAGGGTTAACATTACAAAAACCGACAATCGCATGTCTGTAGAACAAAACACAAAAAGTTCCGGTCTGGATTTGAACTCGCGAAAACTGGCATGCAAGTCGCGGATTTACATGCTACGTCATGATCTTCTAATGTCTATATTGAACGTTATTCGAGTGTTCAATTTAGTTCCCTACAAACGTAATTGACCCTCTCATACGTTCATATTTGACATATTTCGGTTTTACAAAATAGTTCCCTCAGAACGTATTTAATGTGATTTAGGGCTGCTTTTTCGGGTCCTAACAGACCACGGGATCCTTGATTACCTAAAAACAGCAAAACGGCTAACCTCTCATCAAGCTCATTGGTCCCTTTTCTTTGCCCGCTTTCATTTTACTGTAATGTCCAATATTCCAGGGAGCAAAAACGTCAAGTGTGATTCCCTCTTTCTGAAGTTTGATCCTGAGGCCAAGCCAGTGGATCCTTGACCTATACTGCCTGACTGCTGCATGGTAAAACCCATCCAATGGGACTTGGATACTATTGTTCAAAATGCTCTTCTCTGATCCTGCTCCTCCAAAAACACCCCAGGTAAAGACCTACACGCCAACTACCCTCATTATGTTTGATGTACTGATCAGTTTTCGTCACCAACATGTCCCAAAGCTCATCTGTAAAAATATGGTTTGTGGGTAAACTGCTTTGCCTTGCGTGGCAGGTAATCCTCTACCACCTCCCTCCAAACTCCCCACTATCTTCCAACTCAATTCCCTCGCTGTCAAAATCCTCCTCTGTCGTAGCCATTTTCAAAAACAAATGCACGTGTATGCCTGATTGATGTGATTTTCAGCGAACCACGGTACATATAGGTGGTTACATCGTCTTTAAAACAATCTACAAGAAACATCTCATGTGTATTTGAATCAATTACAGTGCATTCTATGCTTCATGTATCATGAAAAGTTTGCCAAATACAAAATGCTCCTTCGTGCAGCAGGCGGCAGGAGGTTCTGAGTTGCGCAATGCAGTAACCAGTGGGAGACAGAATGTTTCATTATACAGTTGAAACTTATTATAATACAGTTTAGCTGGTGCTTAAACCTTTGCATATGACTGTATGAAGTATGAATACACCTTGTGGTTTTATGTAATAGTTAATCTGAGGATGTTACCAATTAAATGAATGATTCGTCTGTTATGTGTGATGAGAATTTGAGATCAGCATGTCACTGGTCATTTGACTGCTGAATGTTGCAGATCATGTACCAAGCACCCTAAAGACAGTAACATGCAACGTCATGGGGTTCACTCAAATCTTTAATCTGGTATTTTTAATTCTGATCTTTACCTTGTTACAGCTGCATATGTAATTACTTTTGCTTTTTTATTAGCTACTGTCCTATATGATGGAGATGGTCAGAACTGGACGCAGATTTAAAGGATGGAAAAGGATCACAGTGGACTTAGAACCCTTTGAAAAGGAGCCACACCAGGGGCTTGATTGACCCTGTATCATTCCGGACTTGGGGAGGTTACAGGAGCCAAACTGGGGTGTTGATGATGAAGTACCATGGTAGAAGTATTTTGAGGTGGATAAAGTGGTTGTTGCAGCTTCAAAACAGTTGTTATGTCAGCCAAAATAATGTTTTTACTGTGCCTATAGTTACAGCAAAATATTTTACACAAAATATTGAGTTACTAGTATAACTGGGGTTTCCTAATTTTTATCTTCAGCTACTCCTTTAAAAGGACTGTTTCACTATTTAAGATCCTAATATTGTCATAAATATGATTTGTTTTGGTGTGTGGGGCTTTGTATGTGTCTTATTGTCCTAGTTTATTTTGTTCTATGTTGGTTATCCTATGTGGTTGTTTTTGGTAACTATATGTTTGTATGTACTATACACTATCTGGTCTTTGGATACATTTCTGATGACTGATGCTATGTTGTCCAAATTTATCTCTGGGATTACCTTAGTATACTCTGAATTGGGAAACATTAAATGGCTGACCATAGCAAAGCCTTGGGGGCTTTTAATCTTAAATTTATATCTTGGAACGTGAAATCAATGAACAATCCAAATAAGAGGTTTTGTGTTCTCTCCCACAGGAAAAAGATTAACACCAATATAGCATTTCTACAAGAGACCCATTTACTTATTTAAGACAACCCAAGGCTAAAAAAACCTAGGTTTAGCCAGTTCATCCACTGCCATTTCAATTCTAAAGCCAGAGTGGTGGCAATTTTTATCAGTAAAATAATACATTTTTCAACTACTAATGTAATATCGGATAAGAGCAGGAGGTATTTAATTATATCTGGTTCGATCTGGAACACCCCCGTAGTACTGGTTCATGCTCCTAATTTTGATTATGCTTATTTTGCAAATAGGATACTAAGGGAGGATACCATTGTCACACACCCATCGACTGATACTGGCGGGAGATCTGAACTGTGTCATGGACCAAAACTTGGACCGCTCTAGTCCTAGACCTGTGCCTCTCTCCAACTAGGCAAAGTCATTTTCAGAGTTTATGATGCAGCATGGATATACTGACCCCTGCAGGCATCAGAATCAACTGGCATTGAGTACTCTTTCCTCTCGCATGTACATTATTTTTTCTCATTTACTATTTCTTTGTAGACCACTGGTTTCAACCGAATGTTACCTCTGCTGATTACTTGCTCATTATAATATCGGACCATGGCCCTGTAGCATTTGAAATTACTTCATCGCCAATATCCTGTACTCCCCCTTGCTGGAGATTTAACTCTGATCTCTTGTCTGATGCTGTATTTTGTAACTCTATTACCTCTGCTATTGATAATTATCATTATCATAACCAGATTTACTCAAATTCTCCTTCTCTTCTATGGGAGACGCTTAAGGCCTAATTAAGAGGCGTGATCATATTGTATTCCTCACATGTAAATAAAGACCATGGGCTAAAATTGACAAACTTTCAACAGAGACTCTTGAGCTGGATTATAAATATGCTCAGATTCCATCCCCGGAATTATATAAACAACATTTAAATTTGCATTCTGATTTTAATCTTTTATCTACGAATGAGGCTAAAAGTGTGCTGTTTGCTTTCTTCTGGATGTTGTTTTATGTTGTTGTTGATTTTTGCAGCCGAATTGTATTACTGAAGATTTTGCAGACAACTTCTCCCGCTGCCACTCAAATACAGCTCACTTTCTTGGGAGTGCGAGTGAAAGGGGGCGGGGATGGGTGACAGCGGTAACAAAAATACATTATTAGCAATGACCAAGGAGTCAAGTTATTGCTTGGATTGTAATCAGTACATTTTACATCCAATAAAAGCAAAGATGTTAACAAAAAATAGACAATATACTGGCAATTTAGTGATATTTCCACAGTTATGGTCTTGACTGGTCTTGAAAAAAAGAGTCCTCAATGACCGAGACAAGACCGAGTACAAATGCGGTCGAGACCGAGACGAGACTGAGACCATCAAAAAGACCGGTCTCGAGTACTACAACACTGCTGCTTAGTATAGTTTGCTTTTTATCTTCAAAAGCAAAACTTTTTTTTGGTTTGCTCATTTCTAGGCTACATATTTTGCACACAAAATACTGGTAAACTAAATCCAACCTTTCCAATGTCAGTAATGATTATAATCGCCAAAAACTGGACATTGCCAAAATTGCAACTAAAGAAAGTTATTCAATTAAAAAAGATTCCAAAGACAATATCTGGTGTTGTTACAATTTTTGCTATGTAACAAAACAAGAAACAAAGTAAAAAAATGTACACATCGCGCATACAGGATTATGGCTAATTTGCTGTTAAAATAACAGCCCTAAATACCATTAAATACATTCTAAAGAGAACTACTTTGTAAAACCGAAATATTTGAAATATGAACGTATGAGAGGGTCAATTACATTTGTAGGGAACTAAATTGAACACTCGAATAACGTAAAATATGAACATATGAAAATCATGACGTAGCATGTAAATCGTTTTTGCTAGGGTGGAGGTCGGCGATGGTGGATGGGCGTATAAATCCGCAACTGGCATGCCAGTGTTCGCGAGTTCAAATCTAGACCGGCTCTTTGTGTGTACTTACCCGTTAGTAACCTCATGCCTAACCTTAACCGTTAGTAACCGCATGCCTAACCTTAACTGTGAATGTTGCAATATAATTTCGAACGCTATGAAATGTATGGAATGTGTGGAATGTGAGGCCTGTAGGTCCTCACCAGTCATCACCAGCAACAATGTTGCCTATGTGCACAAACCCACCTTCGCTGGACCAGACAGGACTGGCAAAAAGTGCTCTGCATGTAAGTTTTGCATCACAAAGTCCAATTTCAACCATCCCAAACTGAACTTGAACTGTCCCAAATTATAAATAATATTTTTTCTTTCTTTTAATACGCCAAAATTACTCTAGATAATTTGCAGCCCTTTGAAATTGATTTGTGTACAGTTGTTTTGAGGCAGATACAGTCTGCAATCCAACTGAAAGTGGAACTGACAGCATTTGAACTACTTTGCAGATTTTAAGCAAACACATAAACTAGCATACAAAAGTTTGGGTTCAGTGTTTTGACAGAAATTCAGGAAGGTGGCATTAAATTGATCAGAACTGATTGGCAAAAAATGATTACTTACTAATGAGCTAGAAGATTTAATCATTAGGACATTGCCAAAATGGCTGCTGACATTTTTAACACTGTTAATGTCTTCAATATGTTTTTATACATTTATTTCAGCCTTGGTGAAAGAAATTATACATTTTTGTCAAATCCTGAACATATCTGGGTACCCCAGACTTTTGAACACAAGGGGATGTATAATATATATTTGCTATGCTCTTAAAAACAGCCTCATATGGGTTTTTATGGAATTCAATAATAAGTAAGGCAGTATAAATTAGGAAGTATAAATTGCAATAACACTGTTGGGAAACAGTGAAGAATCTCACTTTTGTAAAAATTGTATATGAATTGTACAAACCATCACATTTGCTTTTTCGTAAGGACTAAAAACATCAAGCGCTAAAACATGTTTCCCTTTCTATGACAGTGGAAAGTTCAGAAGAGAAAAATAGTATTTGTAACAAATGGTAAGTAGCTACTTAACAGAAATTCAGAAGCATCAATGACATAAATGTTTTACTGTATAGCACCCACACCCAGCTTGAACACCCATTGCCTACCTTCAGAACATTAAAACAATATTTAGCTTTGTCTAAAAGTGGTCGTTTTTTAGTGGACAGTTAGTCAACTACTATTATAACATCATGCTGGCTGAACTATAGCAGCTGTCAGTAAAGAATAAACTGTTGCATGAAACGTCCCTTCAATAAAATCCTCAAGCACTAAACACATTGACATTCTACTAGCTGGAATGGCGCGACTCAAAGTGCTGTGAGCTTTTATCAGCCACAAGATTCCACTGCCACAAATGCATCAATCTCATGTGCTAAATCCATTTTGTACATTTGACTTACTATGTATTAATCTCAGGTCAAGAAGATCATACAACCATTTTCTCTAGAGCTACTGTAGTAGCCAGTCTGCAGGCAATTGAAATTTGATTGCAACTTTGCTTGTCATGTTAACTATTAATAGTGTATCAACGTTTAAGCTAAACTATGATCTGCTTCATCAGCCTTGTGTTTAAACATGTGCTTTTGTAAAAAAGTTGTATTATATTTTACTAGTCATCGTCCCGTAAACGTCCCGAAGTCGGTTATGAACCGTCCCAGACATATTTTTTTATCATTACAGGGACGATGGGACGCCATGTATTTCGAGCTCTGGACTCGCGTTTATCATCGAAGGATTGAGCATTACACTGAGACCTGTACTCTGGAGCAAGATCGATTTAGAGGTGGAGGGTCCGCCATGGTCTAGGGCTCTAGGGATTTCCCCATTGCAGGAAATCTCAACCCTGTGCATTACAGGGAAGACATCCTCCTCCCTCATGTGGTACCCTTCCTGTAGGCTCATCCTGACATGACCCTTCTGAATGACAAAGCCACGAGCCATACTGCTCATTCTGTGCCTGCAAGACAGGAATGTCAGTGTTTGGCCATGGCCAGTGAAGAGACTGGATCTCAATTCCAGTGAGAATATCTGGGACCTGTTGAATCAGAGAGTGAGTGCAAGGGCCATTCCTCCCAGAAATGTCTGGGAACATGCAGGTGCCTTGGTGGAAGAGTGGGTTAACCTCTCACAGCAAGAACTGGCACATCTGGTGCAGTCCATGAAGAAGAGATCAATTGCAGTACTTAATGCAGCTGGTGGCCGCACCAGATAATGATATACTTTAGATTTTGACACCCCCTTTGTTCAGGGAAATATTTCTGTTAGTCACATGGCTGTGAACTTGTTCAGTTTATGCCTTTTTATGTTCATAAAAGCTGTTGAAAATGAGAGGACATTGGTTTTTGCTGAGTTTATATTAGATATCATGTACTTTGTCAACTCAGACATTAACCAAAAGATAAATTCACTTTTGACAGTCTTAGCATGTATTTTATTTTGATAGTATAGCAGTTGAATTTTGGAGAGAGACTTGAAGGAAAACAACTGTATGCTTTTCATAAGTTTGATCTGGGTTATGGATGAATCATTAGGGAAGTAATTGGGCCAAATTGTCTGTGAGAGATTTCTAAGAAATTTTGTAACATTTTAAAGACAAAAACAAGTTAATTTTAATGCATAGTGTAAAGACCTGTTTGCAAGAGAAAAACATAGAAGTAGTGTGAGGATATTTGAATGAAACTAGAGAGACCGCAGACATTGAACCCAATGATAGAGACCTGATATGGCTTAGCAGTGCTTTACTCTGTCTCATTCCCTTGGTGTCACCAAACAAGGTCAACATGCAATGCAGACTGTAGGAGGCTTTTATAAAATACATCTACATCCTGTTCAGCACGTAACATATAGCAAATCGCAAATGGACACACACTGCAATAACAGAAGTATTATGGTCTGTGGTAACAACAGGCAATTCTAAAATACAAGATTAAAATGTTTGAAATATACGGATATGAGTTAGAGAAACCAGACTTATGAGGTTGGGCATGGTTATGATGGTATTTCTAAGGTGATCCCCATCTAACTGTCCATTAGGATAGCATTAATACTACACCGATGTGGAACTGATTAGGTTATAGAAATTATGAATCGTAAAGTGACTGTCTTCTGACCTCTGCTGATGAAAGTGATCCAACCGAGCCAAACAATCAGGATTTAGTTTCTACCTCAGTGGCGGTAAATTGCTGTTAAAAACTCCATAATGCTAGGTCACATACTGTATAAGCTAAAGTACATTGGAGAAGTTGGATGACAAGTGGTGTCAGGTTTAGCTCAGAAGGTGTATTGGGAAGAAACAAATATGTCTGCTTTAGCCGCTATTGTCATCTGTGCCTTTGTAAAATGCAGACAAAGCATTTTCTGGTCCCAGTCCAGTCTGGGAAAAGACATGAGTGACACTGTGGTCAGCTGTCCTTGTTTCCATCTCTCTAAACCAATGTTTTTCTCCAGCTGAGTCGTCAGGACTTGACAGGATTAAACACTGCCAATGAATTCTCCAGCATTTTGTGGTTTCCAGTCATGAAAATGACTATCAAGTGCAAATCAATTTCTTCGAAAAAAAGTCTTTATTTTGTTCTTCGTTCTAGAGAAATTGTGCGGCTATACAGAGCTAGAAAATCTGTCATTCAAGGACACTGTGTAAAGACTGAAGCTTTGGTAGCTGTTGTTTACATGGACTTGGGTTGTAGTAACGCCTAAACACAAGTAGTGTCATTGTACACACCCTTGGATTTACCATTCACACATTATTACCATTCACTATTGTGGTACAAAGCGTTGGCGTTGTGTTGTCTGCTGTTCTTTCACTTGACACAACTTTTCTGACACTATAATTAAAAAATGTGTCCAAATGTTAATAGTCTAAAAGCTGCCAAAACAAGATCAAACAATTATCCACCATGTCCTATATACAGTACATTCCTTCTAACTTACAATTTATATTTCAGTGTCAAAAGCACTAGCCCAGTTGATCAATAGCTAATTGTCACCAATTGGATGTTATTGGATAAGATTAGCATTAGTATCAATGTCAATGTACTTATGTAATTATTTGTTGCTGTTATTATATGGAAATGTAAATATCTTGTCACAAACCCTGACAGTTGCTCACAGAAAATCTATAATTATATATTAATAGTATTACATTGAATGTTTACATAAGATTTTAATTAAGTCTCCAGTGTGTGTGATTTAACCCACCCAATTCTTTTCACTCATATAACCTTGGGCCACAAAGCCCTGCTAAATAATTAAAGGCAATACATGTGTTTTGGGCAGTCATCATTGTTATTATCTACGCTTGTGTAGTGTGACGGCTGAAATTGGGGACAGGGGGCCAGAAGATGTTTATTACTTACATATGTGCCAAGCATGTGGTTTGAATTTAAAGGCAGGCTTTACACTCTACACTCTGGGTACATTTACCATTGAGGCATCTTGCTATGAACTGATAAACCGATGGAACTAAAGCAAACAAAACAAATTCAGAGACGGGTACAAAATTGTTTTTCTATAACTATGGATAGCACTTGTGAAAGTTTTGGCAATTACATACGTATTGTTTATTATAAATCAAGTGGTTAGAATCTTGAATTGTGATTTGCAGAAATCGTACATCTTTTTAGCAAGGCAACGTTTTATTGATCTAATTGATTTGGTAACCAAATTATAACAATAAGGCAATGCTGGGTTTTGTGTTGAATTGCTAATATGTGCTGTATTCAGGCACTCTTGAATGCATCTTGCCTAAGGACAGCTCTTATCTGTGGTATATTGGCCAGTTACCACAACCACTTCTGCCCTATTATAGCTTAAATATCATTAATCAGAGTAGAAATTGGTTGGTACAAAGTCATGTAATGCAGCTCTGGGCCATATTAAATCTTTCTACTCTTCTAGACTTGTTACAGACATAATTATTTAATTAATAATTGTAATGATCTACTTAACATATAGTGTAATTGCACTTACACATTTTGTATACTTCTACATTTTGTCATTTGCTTAAACAAAAAGATATTCTACATTTAATTATTATAAGTTAAACACATTTGTTTTTATGAGCAGCAGATCAGAATCCAAATGATCCTGAGGGCTACATTGTGTGTTTACTCTGTGTTCAAATAGGGAATATTTTATCCATACCACAAAGTTCAGATTATTGCAATTTGTAGAATTCCAGCCGTAACAACAGAATTTATTTTTTGTGAAAGTGACCAGCTTGTGGTCCGCGTGGCGTAGTGGGCTAAGGTGCATTGCAGGACAGTC